>VWZG01003873.1:175576-216176 GCA_013396735.1 Grallaria varia
TTTTTTTTAAGTATTATTATTTCTAGGTCAAGTAATTCAAGTCTTTAGAAAGGAACTGAACTATGCGAGCAATTCATGGGTCAGGTTGAGGAGAGGAGACAGCCTCAGTTCAAATTTCAGCTTCATCCCTGAGTACAATCTGACCAAAACAGTTCTCATACTCACGTGTATCTGTAATTTGTTTCTTCAGCTCAGCAGATAAGCACTTTCATTGACAACATAAGCACAGCCACAACTCATTTACCTGTGAGGTCCTCATTGGGCCAGGAGCCAAGCTGGCAGGCTTTGCATGTGTATTCATCAGATACATATTCGTTCTCTTTACAAGGGGTGCAGGTCCAACAGCAACTCACTTCTCCTTTACGGATCACCTGAGAAAAAAATTGACATTTGATTTAGCAACATACACATACATTCTCACTGCTCCATTTGTTTTTGGGTTTGTGGTTTTTTGTTTTTTGTTTGTTTATTTGTTTGTTTTTGATAGAAGAGTTCTTAAATTTCATTTTAAAGTGAGTTCTTTTTCATTATATGTTTTTGTATGTAAAATTTGGCAAGTGTTCTCAGTTCTTGCCTCATGTACGTACCAGAAGAAAGAAACCGGCAATCCAGAGAAGTGTAAGTGGAGGTACAGAAGGACAATAAGATGGTTTTTTTTCCTCTTAGAATTGCCTCATAGATGGCACCGTACATAACAGAAGCCGGGGTCTGATTCTCAAGACACATAATTCATTCTAGTGGTGTCCATATAGAAAATCATGCAAACAGCATTATGTCCATAAGGGTTCATTACCCAAAGACTTTTGGGTACTTGTTTTTTGTCAAATTGTGAGTGATTTGTTACAACTGATTTTTTCCAGACATCAAACAAAACATGCCTTTTCGAGAATTTACTGCATTTCTAATTACCGTTTAAGAATAAGAATGTTATCTTTATCCATTCTAACATATGACCTGGTTTCTCATTACATAATTTACCGTCAAATATTATTGCATACTTATGATTGAAATACAGTCTTTTCAAGTTTCTTATTTATCATCTCTGGGCACTGAAAACATCTGTGCTTTTTGTTAATGTCTTTCTTTTGAAATAAAGCATTCCCAGTTTCTCTGCTCTTCCTGAACAATTTATAAACAAATACTCCTAATTATAGCATAAGAAGTAGGTTGACTTTTGTATCTTTTGCCATGATGAAATTAGAAAGTGTGTTCAAACCCAAAAACTTAGAATTTGACAAATCTATCAAGAAACTGGTAAACCAATAATTTCTTATCCACCACTACCAAAGAAGGATTATGTATCCTTCTCTAGCAATCAAGATATTCTCCAGTACTCCGAATCAAGTAAGATTTGGTTTTTTTTAATTATGTTAAATTTGTTAGTTGGCATTTTTTTTTTTCATTTCTTGAGCAATTCTTTGTCTTATTACTTAATTGTAGACAAATATTTTCTGTCTTTTTAAACATACATAATTCTCTTCAAACCAAAAGTTTCCTCTTATCATCTGAGTAATCCTTTGAACCTGTACTAATCTAAATAATTATATGTCTACACTATTTCAAATCTATACAGTTGAGTTGAGTTTGGATTTTATCAAGTCCTTCATATGGATGTACCAAATGTTGCTGAGCGTTGGATATCATTATATTGAATGCTTCAAATTCCTTCACAATAACTCAGTCACAGAATTTTGCAGGAAGACCACCACAGAGTTTGGTAGGGTCAAACTCTCCCCACATCCATGAAGACCATGAAGATAAAGACTGAGTTAAACTCTGATATTTATAATCAATAATCTAATGAGGAGCAAACAGAATACTGGACTTCAATGTATCTAAGTATATAGTGAACAATCCTCTTTGAAGAGTCCTTGAGAGCACAGGCAGAAAGTGGAAGGAGACTGTGTTAATGAAGAACACAAGATATTTCCTATCACCTGCATTTGCCAACAGACCATAAAGGAGCTCAGAGCCATGCAGTTCTGAAAATATTAGCTGTTCGTCCTTCTCTATCCTCCCCATATGGGACTTTGTGGCTGGAGCAGGCTAAGAACAGACCCCTGTTTAGTTACTACAGGAGTAATTCATCCCATCCACCTTTATGTGGCTGCAGAAGGTATGTTCTCATCTGAACCAATTGTCCTATATGGGTGTCTTTACCATCAATGAAGAAAAGGAAGTATTTCTACACCAAGCTTGGTCTTAGCTATTTTCAGAGCCTACGTGAGAATGACTCCTCACTTGGAATAACATGCTATTTTCATTGATTATACAGAAAATTCAGAAAACTGATACAACTCCGTATGTCTACAATGAATACAAATATAATTAGCATGATGAAACTCACTTACTGACTCTGCCAAAGACCAGTTAGTGAATAAAACATGGTAACAGTGTCCTGAAACTCTACAGTTCAGACTGAAGAGATTCACTTTGCATTGCAGAGCATGATCAGCCTCCCACCAGCCCCTCTCTAGAGCTGCTTCCCAGTTTTCAGTCATGCCACTCTAACACAGGAGAAAAGTGATCCAGCTTCCAGTGAGACTTGTCAGAAATTACAGCTGCTCTTTTTATGGCTGTCCATACCAAGCCCTCACCCCGAAGCATGACTCCATAAATGACTGCAAGACAAGCTAAGGACTTGCAGTATTTTAACTGTTCTGCAGTAAGTGTCATGGGTTGCTGAAGGATAATCGTGTTTAATTAATATATGACAGATTCATCTACCCTACTTACTTACTGCAGCATGGAAAGGGAGGAAGGAAAAATCAAAAACCTGGCAAAGAAGCACTAAAACAGGTATGATTAACAAAAATTGTTAGCTACATTTCCTGAAGTTGGAAGTAGTGGTAGCTGTTGATGTTCTCTGATGATACCACAGATTGAAGGTCTGAGTAATAGTGTTCCAGTTTGGGTGACTATGTCTAGCATTGAAATAGTAGCAATTATTATTTATAATCTACCTGTAATTGTACTGACAAGTCCCAGTCAGGGATTTGCACTCCACTGAATCAGATGCTGTAAAAATACACAGCAAAAAGCCCCCAAACAGTATCTGTTTGAAAACATTTGGAACATAAGTAAAAATAAAACAAACTCAGCAGTTCATAGGTATAGGAGTACAAGAAAATGGCAAATTATGAAAAGAGTGAGATGATTGTGATAGGAATAAGAACTAGATACATATGTCTGTACTCTTTAATTAAGATGTGGGATACTGTCTAGATGTAAGAGTCAAGAAAAACTTACTTTTAAATTTCAAGGCTATTCATGCTACAAGACTGAAGCAAATGAAGAAAATATTTACCTTTATCTGGCCTTTTTCACAGGGTTCACTGCACACAGATCTGATGATATTACTTTTCTCTGACCAGATTTCATCGTCATCCATTTTCAGCTCACCATTGTCCCAGCTGCCAACATTGATATAGTCAAAGTAGTCCTTCCCCATTTGTTTAAAATTCATTATTTCATATCTTTGGAAACAGAAAAAAGAGGCATAGTTATGTTAAGGAGAACACCATGAAATGTTTCAAATTAAAGAAACAACATACAGCCAAAAGTCAAGCTTGTTGAAATAAAGAAGAACAAATTTAAAGCATTATGCTTTCCCTTGAGTATCTCACAGTAATTTCTGTGATATCAAAATCTTGCTTTTTCCTTGCATTTTAATTTGGGGGTTTTGGAGTGTTTTATTTGTTTGGTTTCTGTTTGGTTTTGTTTTAGTGTGTTTGGTTTTGGGTTTTTAGTTGGTTAGTTTGTTTTTTTTTTTTCTATCACCATAAAAATTTCCCTGAACTGTCTGGGGTCAAGTGACTGTGCTTCTGAGAATGATTATTTGTTAAAGGAAAACAATTAAATAAGTCAAACTGAATTAATTCTGTGCACCTTTCAGTGCTGAAGCCAATTGCGTAAAGAACCCCAGTTCCCTCTATAGCAGGTGCTGAGTAATCAAACCTATAATGGCAATTACTAATGCTATGTGCTCCTCACTGTCTGCAGGTGCTTATTCCCCTCCTGAGGGAAGAAATCTGAAGAAAAATCAAGTCCCAAAGTGAGCTAGAAGCAATCCAGGTCTATGGGGTCAAAGAAAACTTCTTGTGCTGTAAGACTGCAAGATGCAATTTGGTGTGGCAAAATATCTCCAGGGAGGAATCAGGCATCACTCTTCAGGCACAAAGTCTGTCCATAAACTAGGAATTTTCCTTTTTTTAAATCTTTTTCTTCTCCATTGCAGCAGCAAATGGTGGTCTCTCTAATCCACATAATCATTTTTATATAATTCCTCAGTGATCAGAACATATTTAATCCCTTTTACAGCATGGTGTGAAAGAGTATTCGTGACTCAGTCCTAGGCTGCTTTTGGGTCAAAGATAGAGCTGATCAGAGTTTTCAGTTTCATGTTGCTTTTCCTCCTACTTTCTCTTCAGCTCCCACAGAGTCTCGCAGAAAGTCTGTGGAGCAGCATGGACTCACTATCGTCCTTCTGCTAAACACCAGCCCACCTTTCTGCCTTATAGGCCTGTTCTTTTAGCACTTTCTTGTAAAGCATGCTTGGAAATTTGGGTGACTCCTGAAGCAATGATGTCATACTTTTCTTTGGCTTGTCTTTAGTGGATTATGCATTAATCTGCCTAAGCAATATGAAATTCACTGATGGAAAAGAAGCAAACAATATAGAAGATTAACAAAGTCATGGGTTTATAAAAGCTGCCTGGTTCATAAACAAGGAGACTTCTTTTTCTTGTCAGCTGGCAACAAATTAGTCCCAAAGGCAAAGCATGTAGACAGGGTTGGATTAAGAGTGGTATTGTCAGAGTGTAATTTGTGAAGTCCAAGGTAAAGATAAGTAAAAGAACCAGCTCGTTAAATCAAACAATCTCTTAAATAAGATACTGTGCTTGTATTGGTTGGGGTAGAGTTAATATTCTTCACAGTAGCTGGTATGGAGCTGTATTTTGGATTTGTGCTGAAAACAGCTTCCAATACAGAGATGTTTTTGTTATTGCTGAGCAGTGCTTACACAGAGCCAAGGCCTTTTTGTGCTGTCACATTGGCAAGAGGGCTGAGACTGCATGGGAAGTTGAGGGGAGACACAGCTGGGACAACTGACCCCAAGTGACCCAAGGAATATTCCATATCATATGACATCACGCTCAGTACACAAATAGGGGAAAGAAGGTGGAAGGAGGGAATATTTGGAGTTATGGCATTTGTCTTCCCAAGTCACCATTATGTGCAATGGAGCCCTGCAGTCCTGGAGATGGCTGAACACTTTGCCCATGGCAAGAAATGAAAGAATTTCTTGATTTGCTTTGCCTATGTGCATGGCTTTTGCTTTTCTTACTAAACCAGCTTTATATCATCCCACAAGATTTCTAGCTTTTGCTCTTTCAGTTCTCTCCCTGATCCCACTGGTGGAGGACTGAGCAAGCAGCTGCATGGTACTTGGTGACTACCTGGGGTTAAACCATAACAGACACCCAAGTATCTCCCTTAGTTTTGAAGAAACACTTTTAACATTTACAAGCAGTAGCCATACTCTATCTAACATCAATATTTTTCCCATGCTGGCTTTAAAAAATTTACAATATTTTTCCCATGCTGGCTTAAAAAAATTTACAGTAAAACTGTTCTATAATATTCTTCATTGATGGATCTCAGGATGCTTTGGATCAAGAAAAAAAAGTCTAGGTGTCACTGTGGGGAAAGTATGGTATGTCAAGAATTCAGTGCCAAAATCCAGCACAGGTCAGGATCAGGACTGCAAGCAACCTCTGAAAGAAAATGAAAATAAAGCCCGACTGGATGGACAATGGACAATTACACCTATTATATGGTTCTTGAGTCTTTCCGAAAGAAGAAGAAATGAGCAATGACACAGGCAGAATAAAAAATTTATGATACTCCTGGATTTTGAAACATTTCACTTTCCATCCTGTGCAAAGAAGTAAGTGTCCACAGCTTTGAGAAGTTGGAGATGTGAATGCCAGACTGACGCAAACTAATTGAATCCAGATAACAAAAGCACAAACCCAAAGAAACAGGCTTTTGCGAATGATTATAAACCAAGGTTTTTTCTGAGGTTCACAGGCACAGCCTGTTCAAGAATTAAACAGACTAACCAAAAAGTTAGCCCAGAAGCCACTATGGAGTCATTATTCAGCATTGTCAGGACATTGCAGCACTCCTAAGAGTATAGCTTTGCTAAAGCTGACAATTCAGAGTTTCATGGACAAACGAATGAAAGTACTGCCAGTGCTTAACAGGCCACAGAACCTAAACCAATGATCCGCCCAATCTAATTTCATACATCCCAAGGAGAATATTGGAAAGGAACGTAAAAAATTAAATATACACTTGTCTCAATAACTCCTGTCTCTCTTCTCTGTGGAGAACAGCATTGATGGACAGATAGAAATAGCCAGATTCAGTAAGTCCATTGTCATAGTGGAGGTTCATGAGTCACTGGTTCCCTGGAGTTTCCTTGAGATAACACAGGGACAGTTTGTCACTTTAGGATAGGAGAGACCAGATGGTGCAATAGGACATTTCCAGCAGTGTCCTAATCACAGTGCAAAATACTTGTTTCAAAACAGAGGTGCCATGAAATTGCTGAGAATCCATATTCTACTGGTAGCACAGTCAAAATATCAGCATCTTGGTTTTCTTGCCTTTTCTTTCCTTTTCAATTCCTCCTTTAGAGTTGCAATAGTATTTACAGATAGTTGTTATCTTCCTGAGAAATAATGGCTGTTTCTTCCATACTCAGTTGTTTTTTTCCCATGTCTTCTGTCTCATATAAAACAAGCTCTCCACTATACTGCTTAAAACTCAACGTACACATAAAGGACTTTGAAATAGGGCCAGGATTCAAAGCATCTTGTGGGATTAATCATCTGTTGTATAATATCAAAACCTTTTTGCTATACATCAAAATCCTGAGCTATCTAGGTCAGAAAGGCTTTTTATGTTCTGATTTCCTGTTTAACACCACCACCACAGTACAGCTGTGAGGATTTAAATTCCTGTTTTATGAAGTGAGGATGCAGTTATCAATGCAAGTGAACAGGGTAGATGAGCTGTTTCAGTATGACTGCACCATCTCCCAGCTCTTGCAAATATTGTTTGACAGTGTTTAAAAGACTATACACTGCTCAAAATCTGGATGTTAGAGATGGAGCTTCATATGAAATCTTCTTAATCATGAAAGAGTAAATTTTGACTGAAAGTTGTCTGACTCGAGCACATAGACTGGATTTAATGATCTGACTGTTGTTGGAGAGGAGAGAGAAGAACTGTGATTCAAAAGAGTAAAAACTCTGGGACCACTTTGTAACCATACACAGATCATTAGTTTGAGTAGACACAAATATCACAAGAATCCAGGGAAGCTGGACTTTTTAAAGTTAAGCTATCCCGAGGTGCACATGGTCTCCTCATCAACATGGTGTCCCCATGCTCTTCAGTGAAACACTTATGACCTGGTACTGAGCAAATGACTGCACATGATATAATTCCTTTATCATCTTTCTTAAACTGAATTTAAAAATATCCAATATATTCAACTACATTCCTTGCAACAAACAGTGTTAAATCATTCTAATTAAGAATGCCAACATGAGGAAAAGGTAAAGCAAAAGACTTCTTTGCAATATTCAGATATTGTCATCGATGTTTTATTGTCACATATAATTTATTAGTGACAGGTAACATATCACTTATTCATGGCAGTCTTCAAGTTTTTTGCAAGAAACAAGTGAAACAAATAGGAATAGGATAGGATGCAGTCCACTGAATCTGAACGTTTGTTTAAAATCAAAGAGGAATCCTTTCAGAGAAATCTTTTAAAAAGAATTTAGTCAGAAAAATTCAGATTTAACATATTTCTTCAAAAGTCAGCTATTAGTAAAAATAGAAATGTTTAGCAGAAGACAGCCTTGCTCACGCTGGTACAGCTCTGAAAATACATTTCCATCTGAAATTTTCCTAGGTTTCTGCCAGTTTCTGCCTGAGTTCTCCTAGCTGCTCACAGTGCACTTCCTTAGACTCTGAGTCTGAGGAGTTTGAAAATTTGTGTCTCCAGAGAGAGATACAGACTGCTTTGTAGGTGGCTGTCCTGCCTGATTTTGGGGAGAATTCTGACTTTGCAGGTTTTCAAATGAGATGAGAAAAAAAAATTCTCTTCTGAAACTGCAGAAATTTTTGGAAATGTCAAAATATTCTGATCAATGAATTTACCTTTTGCTATCCATCTCTACTAGGAAGGAAATGCTTTCCTTTCCATTCGCATTAAAGAGAGAAGAAAAAATTTAAGTGAGTGTACAGGATAGACAATTTTCCCTCTAGTCATCTGTTTATATGCTGCCATCACAAAGATGTTTAAAAACTTCCCAGTAATGTAGGCAGACGAGGGAAAGTGCTGGATTCTGCACCTGGGGTAGGACAACCTCAGATGTTTCTACCGACTGGGGAAGGAGATGCTGGAAAGCAGTGTCATGGAAAGGGACA
The DNA here is from genome assembly GCA_013396735.1 of Grallaria varia. Classification (NCBI taxonomy): domain Eukaryota; kingdom Metazoa; phylum Chordata; class Aves; order Passeriformes; family Formicariidae; genus Grallaria; species Grallaria varia. Next base: position 184,088 of record VWZG01003873.1, read on the forward strand.
TGAGGGTCCTGGTCGATGGCATGTTGAATCTGAGTCAGCAGTGCCCTGGCAGTCAGGAGGGCCAGCCATGTCCTGGGGGGCATCTGGTTGAGGAAGGGGATTTGTCCCGCTCTGCTCTGCACTGGGACGGCCTCACCTTGAATATTATGTGCAGTTTTGGGCACCACAATATAAGATATTAAGCTCTTAGAGAGTGTCCAAAGGAAGCAATGGAGATGGTGAAGGGCTTGGAGGGGAAGCCAAATGAGGAGCAGCTGAGGGCACTTAATGTGTTCCAACTTGGAGGAGACTGAGTGAAGACTTCATTGCAGTTACAACTTCTCTGTGAGGGAAAGAGGAGGGGCAGGCACTGATCTCTTCTCTGTGGTGACCAGTGACAGGACCTGAGGGAATGGACTGGAGTTGTGTCAGGGCAGATTTAGGTTGGATATCTGAAAAAAATTCGTCGCCCAGCGTTTGGCTGGCACTGAACAGGCTCCCCAGGGCAGTGGTCACAGCCCCAAGCCTGACAGAGTCCAAGAAGCACTTGGATGACACTCGCAGGCACATGGTATGACTCTTGGGAAGGGTCTTGTGCAGGTCTAGGGGGTGGACTCAATGGGTCCCTTCCAACTCTGTATATTCTATAATTCTGTGATTCTGTGAAACAAACTGGAATAAAAACAGTGAACGCAACAGGAATCTACCCATTGAAATATAGGGAATAAATTCACTTTGAAGACTATCACACTTGCTTTCCATTTTTTTAAAATTCAGTAGGCAGAAACCCAGAAAAATCCCCACCCCATCACTCTTTTTAATGTGCCTTTGTAACGAATACATGCCACATAGAAAAACTTATCATATACTATATTGATGTATGTATACACATATATGCATGTTACCAGCAAAATAAGCTGTGTTTAAATTCAATTTGGCTTAGAGCAGTGCAGTATGGATGAATAGTTTAGTGTGTTATGCAAGTGGAAAGTCTTTATTTGAAATATATAGAAGCAGATTTTTAATATTTCTGATGAAAAGAAAATCCCAAACAAAATCAATATGGTATTTCTGATTTTTTTTTTGTTTTTCTTAATACAAGAATATGTCTGCTATGATTGCTTATCGTTCAATCCGAAATATATATTTAAACACTGAAATAGAGAAATATACTGTGGTGGCTATCATGGTCTACAAACATAAAGGTATGATGGTTTATTTTGAGTATTAATACCTTTAAATAGTACAGATGAAAATGCAAATCCATGCAGAAAGCCTTTATGCCTGAAAAGTCCAAATCTTTAACTTTAAACACCATAAAAATTGTAAATAATAATAATTTAAAAAAGAGCTATGTTAGAAAAATAAGCACAGAAATTCAAGAAATGTGAAACAAGAAATATGAGAACTTAGTTCTGGTGTCAAGTCTGCAGGTATCTACCACATACAGTAAGCATCTCTGGTATTAAACAGTTTGACATATGTCAACATTACCTTCCTGGTGAGTCACCATTTTCATCAAACAAGATCATGTCCCCAGAGACCCCAGTGAAGTTAGTCTTCATGAGGGATTCCAGGAGTTTCCGACCATCTATGGGTTTCATGGCGTCACAGAGGCCCACGAAGCCTGGGCACAGCGACAACTGCATGTTGTGGAGCCCGTACGCCATGGAGTATATGGCATTGATTACAAAGCCCATCTTGGAGTCCTGAACGTGCTGTGTCCTCAGTGTCATCTGGCCTGCCAGGGAACAAATAGAGGGTTAGTGCATCGAGCTGGAATACAGTCTCAGCTCTTCAGACATCTGTTGGTGGGTTGATTATTAACAGCGGAAAAACTATTTTAAAGTGTCTTCAACAGCCCATAACAGATGCTTTTGCTGGTACACACACTGACTATGTTAAAATAAAAACAAATAAATGAAGAGGCTCCCCTTAAATATTTTATTATCCACCTGGTGCCTTTCTCTGTGCAGCTCATCACCTTACCTCACATATGTTGTTTTTCAACTGCTGCCTGTCCATGTGTCTTTTTAAAGCATGGGTCAAAGACATTCTAACATACTGTTTTGGGGAACCCAGAAACTTCTCCCCATCTGAAGAAATCTCTCCAAAACCTCAGAAGTATTAGTTTTGGTGTAAATGCTAACACAAGGTCTAGAGACCTTATAGAAAAGGTCTACTACTTGTAGTAAAACAGTTAACTCTGTTAGCCAGAGACGTTTTCACTGCCCCATGCCTGTAAGTGTTCAAGGCCAGGTTGGATGGGGCTTTGAGCAACCTGGTCTAGTGGAAGATGTCCCTGCCCAAGGTATAGGGGTTGGAACTAGATGATTTTTAAGGTCCCTTCCAATGAAAAACATTCTATGATTCTGTGAAAATACTTCTGTTTCAGCAACATGGAACTGATCCTGTGCAAACAGACTGACCTAGGCACCACTCTTTTACTGTACCAAAAGTTCCTGCCCTAATAACTCTCCTACTTTTGCATCTTTTGCTCCTCTCTCTTTATGAAGTGAGGATAATGATACAATACAGGTCTGTGAAGAGTCTGATGATGCGGGTTAGGCAGGATTGGTGAATATTACTTTGGCTTTTAAAACATAATGTTTTCATTTCTATTCTCTCCTTATGCTGCTGTGAAATGCACAATAAAAATTCATTCAGCAGCATCTGGAAGGCCTTTATTTTTTATAATCCAGTATTATTAATAACACAGACTTTCTCTGTTGGCAGCACCAGGCCAGCTAAGGAACAGTAGGCTGAAGATTTTCTGCCTCATATGTCGTCGGCAAGGCTGCCAGCTGCACTCTGGCCACCAGATCTTTGATACTGGCAAAGTGAGAAGAGTTGGACTTAAAACACCTGCATCAGTGGTGCTAGGATTTTATCAGATACCTAGAAAGATTTGGATTTGGAGGGAGGACAAAGAGCTGCATGATAATATTTGCTCTTTTATCACCCAAGCAGCAAACCCTAGGAGCTAGGCAATTCCTTGTGTATGCAGCCTGGAGTAAAGGGAATGCAAATAACCATGAATTCCATGAGAGTCTGCCTCCATAGAGGCACTGGTGAGTGCCAGGGATGTAACTTACACCTGCCCACCTGAGCTGCAGAGGTAGCACAATCTGAGAGTATTTTATGGCATGAGGAGACTGATGCACAGACAATTTTTTTCTTGAAAGAAATGAAGACTAATAGATGACTCTTAAGGTGGCACTCATCATTAACAATACCTATTCAGAAGACAAGAACTCAGTTTGATGTCTAGGTACCTTTTGCAGGCAAGAGTAAGAATCTCCACCTGGTGATTGATCCCATCATAAAATAGGTACCTCTACATACAGGCTCCCATTTTCAGTGGTGAACAAGAATATCACTGCACAGTTCTAATGACTAAAACATATTTGGGCACTGAAAACATGAGGAAGGATAGCAAAATACATAATTGGAACATAAAACACTGTGTAGAGATCAGCAAGTGAATGAGAGGACTGAAAGATCCCTTTTTCCCTTCTGTTTCATACAGAAGTTGGCACTACCAGTTCCAGTCAGCCTCATGAGCAGTGATTAACATTTTGGAAGGATAAGCAATATGAGCTTGAAGTATCTGTAATGGGAAAAAAATGGTAGAAACACACAGTACCGCTTATTTGTTCTGTTCTACCAAGGTATTGCTATTTCCTAATTAAAAATAATAGGCATAAAAACTGCAACAGTGGAATACATGTAAAACCCATATTAATTGAAATTAAGTGGAAAATCGTACAAGTGTATTACACTACAGTACACAAAACTCAATTTAACCAATTATTCATCGTCAAAATTACAAGCTCACACACCATGAAGTTAATTATAGTCGCCATTAGAATGAATCAGATTTGCATTGGCAATAATATTTATCATAAAACAATATTTCAGCTGTTTTATTGCATATGATTGCTTAAAAATCTACTAACTTAATTCTTTCAGAAACACTCTCCCCTGGGCTTTGTGCTTCAATTTTATGGAATTATTATTCTGATTTTCTTTAAACATTGAACCTCATTCAGTTCACCTGATGATTTGTAATGAGGCTGCTTAGCTCTTCCTAGAAGCTGCTGGAAATTGTCAATGGAATTGTGAGGGAATTAGCTGTTGTGAGAATTTTAATATACTTCCTGCAGCTGGAGAAAACATTAACCTGAGATATTACTTGTGTCATTTGGCTATATAGGGGCAAATCCAACCTGCCAAGTTCAGTTTATAGTACCACAAGACTCTGTAGTTAAGGGGAGATCTCAAAAACTGAGACAAAAGAATTTTTTTTCTTTAATATACTGTAGTACGGCCTTTAAAAATACCAGTATTAAAAAAACCCCAACAAATTCAAGGCTGAAAGTGATTTGCAATCAATTTCACAAAGTACTTTGACACATCAGACCTGAAGTGCTCATTTACCTCAGTGATCCTAGAAGTGGTTTTAAGGGAAGACTGAATACATACACAAGCTGAAAGGTAGTCCTCTCACTCAGGAAAAGAAAAAAAAAAAAAAAAAAAAAAAATATTTTAAATCTCTCTGTAACAAGTATGATTTAGGTAGACTTAAATCCATTACTCACTGTGCATTAGTGCATATTTTTCTTGTGGGAATTCTAATACATATTCTTCCCCTTATATCTCATCTGTGAGTGTTGTCTTCAGCCAAGAGCCTTTCCTGACACACAGCCATTCATGACATGGAGAGGCAGCATTAATGAATTTAATGATGATGGCTCCACTGATGTTCAATGGAATTGACTTTACAGATTAAATTCTTAAGCAAGAATAGTGAAATAATCTAACAGAGGTTGAGGAGTACCTACAGAATTACTGGGCAGAGAATAAAGATCCACAGACTGCAACCTTTATGCCTTTTTACATTATTGATAGTAGAACTCTTTTCTATTGGAGTAAAAAAAAAAAAAAAACAAACAAACCCAAATGACGTATCTGCAAAAGATCTGTTTTTCTCCATTTCTATATGAGAAAAACAGCAAAGAAGGACACTGTGGGCTGGAAAACTTAGTGTGATATCATTTAATGTTGGCATATAGGGAGAAGCAGGACATGTTCACATTAATATTTTAGTTCAGTTCAGGTGTGGGTTTTCAAAACCAGTTCCCAACTCATTCTCTCTCTCTGTGATTTGGGTTGGACTGGGTGTCACAGTTTCAGAGCAACATATCAAATTTCTTTTGAATGACACTAAACCAGATAAAGTGCCCCAGGAAGGCACCTACTGCACCACAGCTGCAAATGGGTGTTCTAAGCTTGGGACCACTCTACAGCCAGTTTAAAGTAAAACTGCCCTGAGCTGTGAATCTTTCTTGGCCCACAGTTTTCAACTAGACTCGGCATCACTCCCAGAATGCTGCAGCAAGCAGGAGCTGGAGGTACAGAAGTGACAGTGTCTGTGGGCCAGGTACAAAGTTGCATTTCACACATCTCCAGTTGATTCTTACTTTAATTTTGACAGGCTAAAGTGTCTTTTCTGTGGTAGGCATATGCAATTTTTCCAGGACATAGCTCACTTTCTGACAAACATTGTTTGGAATATATCAACCTATTTATGAATCTCTGCTGAGGTTGGTGTTTATGTCCAAATGATTATAGAAAATAATCTGCACTGCAGTACCTCACAACAAATAAACATTAACACTGTGTCATGATAATTACTGCATAAATAAAGAATTCTATCTCCTGCAATTAAGATGTACAAGGCAATGGAAGAATGCAGGGTGAATCAAATCTTACCTAATGAGGAAAGTGGGACAGTACTTGGAAACATAAATGATCAAACATTGTGGAATTCTCTGAGAAATGAGTGGCTGGAGAATGTGCACATATTCCTCAATTGTGTTATGTTTATTCCTTTATCTATCCTGTCCATTAAATTTTAGTAAGTAGATAAAGGCTTATCCTATTATTTTCCAAGCTCTGGGATCATGCAGCAGTTCCAGATTTGAATTCACACAGCCATTTCTGTCTACAAAATATTACACAGACATATGCTGTCCTTTTTTTGGCAAATCAGATAACCCATCTGTCCTTCAGTTTCCCATCTCACACATAATATTTCCTTTTTACTACTTTTTATTTGCCATCTTTCTTTAGACTAAATATTCATCAGGAAGAGGACTACTTCTCACTACCTTCCTCTTTTTCTCTGCGAAATGCAATGTGATTGTTATTGGCTGGAGGTTTTAGATCTGTCTCTGAAATTACAGTAAAATTATTCTGGATTTCATGGGAAATTTAAATACACAAATATTTATTCTGTAGATCATTTAGGAATCTATACAGGATTCAGGTAAACGTTTGCAATATGTTAAATGCATTAAATATCAGCTTAGGAATATGGTGCTGCTGGAGCAGATGGTTAATATCTGTGTTTTTTCCTGATTAAATATCTATTCTCTACATACATTTTTCTGTATGTTCCCAACTTTATTAAATGAGTGTAACTATACCAAAGGTGAAGAACAGTCTGAGAATGTTATGAACTTAGAGCATTATAACCTGCACTTTTTCTGCCCACTCTGCTGGTAATGACTCACTGGAGGAGATTACAGCAGAATCCTAGCAGTGGATAAATGTGGATTCTGCAGGCCGTCACACACCGTGCTGCTCAGCAGCACCGCATGGAACAAGGCTTGGGGCCATGTGAAGGCAAACTCAAGTGTGTGCACACCACAGCTATGGAGACTGAGCTGAGACAACCTGTTCGCATGAACCTGTGAGCTCTTATGGGCAGGGACAGCTCTGAAAGCAGCCTTGATGACTAGAGCAACCTTTCAGTACCTAACAGGGGCTACGGGAGGGCTAGTGAGGGACTTTTCACAAGGGCACATAGTGATAGGACAAAGGGGAATGTTTTTAAAATAAAAAAAGGCAGGTTTAGATTAGATATTAGGTAAAAAATTCTTTAGCGTGAAGATGCTGAGACACTGAAACAGTTTGTCCGGAGAAGCTGTGGATGCCCCCACCCCGAAAGTGTTCAAGGCCAGGTTGGATGGGGCGTTGAGCAACCTGGTCTGGTGGAAAGTGTCCCTGGCCATGGCAGGGAGACATGAACTACATGAACTTTATGGTCCCTTCCAACCCAAACCATGCTATTCTATGATTCTATTGTATGACTGTGTGGAAATGGCCCAGCACTGAAGTCCTCATCCAGATTTGTTCTTTTCTGTTGTCACATCTCCAAAACACAAATATGAAGATGATGAAAAAGAAACATGTTCTTTTACCAAGAAAATTATTCTAACTAGCAGTGGTTCATTTCTTGGATCTATTTAGAAACAATTAGTGTATTTATGGGCAGTGATCCAAGAAAGCACTTAGGGATGCTGGTAGTTCCTGTGCACGGTGAGCCAGCTCTGGACTGCTTCCATGCTCCAGAGCTGCTCCAGCAGCCCCAGTACTGCTGGTTCCATCTACCAGTGGGACTAAAAAAATAACTCTCAAAAGAATGACTCCATCCCTCCAAATATGGAAAATCAAACCAAACCAAACTCGTATCTTGCAGGAAATTCTGAAATTTGCCTATTGTTTCCAGTACTTGGCATGCAAATAAACATTCTTCAATAAATTTCATTATTTTATAGATTTGTCATGCATAACCTGTCATTCCTCTTTTTTTCCCCCCATATTTTACCCTCAAGCAAGATGAGATACAATTTTTTTCTTCTTGCCAGCTGGTGATATTACAAAGCCTCATCAAGCAAGGATGTTAAAGAGCGCAAAATTACCATGGTTCAATATGCCTTTTCTGCTTTCTTACTTTTCCAAAGATGAGAAGGCTTTGCTTTTTAAAGAATGGAAAAAGGGTAAAAGAGTGAAAATACTTTACATTCCAGGCAGTCCCCCAACCCCCTTTATTTCATTCCCCAAGGAGAAACAGGAGAACAAAATACAAGAGAATATGTGAGAGAATATTTTCTCAAAGTGCAGAGCAGTTTGTTTGCTCTGCAATGAATTCGACATCAAAATGAAGGGAAATTGGTAGAGGGTTTTTTATTATTATTACTTTAAAATTTCTCAGTGATCAAAAGGTTGTTTGTGACAAAATCCCAGGAGGCTTTACAATGGAAACAACAGGTATGTACTACAGTCTCCAACTATTTCATGTTTCCCCTTGACTATATCACAACTTACTTTCTATATGGTTTCCATGAATGTCACAAAAAACTTCAGTGATTCCTTGTGCAAATTTGTTTTGAAAGATGAGAGGATGACAGAAATAAGTTCTAGTTTTGCTAGCAAATATGACCCACATTCACATTCTGCTCACACTATTTGAAGCTCAAGCCCACCAGCCAATGTGTTTTCATATTTTTTTTAACTTTGCCTTAGTGAACATCTTTGGAAAAATCAGGACAACAGGATAATCTTTGCAACAAAGACATAGTGTTTGTCAACAAAGGCAGTCTGTTTTCTGGCAGGATACAGCGTGTGACTTAGGTCTGTCAGTGGGTCTGTGCTGTCCCAGTGGTGCTCTTTGGGAACACATCCATAACCTTCCCTGGACCTGTGTGCTCTGGATAGCATGCCACCAAATCACTCATCTCAGAAACATGCATGTCTCTTCAGTGAAGAAACGTATGGAATCTTATAAAATAAATGAAAGGTTGCACATATGAACAAATGTAAAGCATAATGTTCACATCTGCTTATCGCTGTTTAAAGATACAGTAAAAGACTTATTTTGGAACCGTTTCCAAAATCTGTTATGAGAGCTTTTTACTAAAGCAACGTGAAACAACAAAGTAACTTTCAGTTCAATGTTATTTGTAAGGTTCCAGATGTCATTTTCTGCTAAAAAATCAAATGCAGTAGTTTATTTGTGTATTTATTTTACCTAATTTAATTTATTACAGGCTCTTGGGTGAAAAAAAAGAGATATTTTCTGCTCTGTGGGAAATTTCAGGTAGTTTAAATGTCTTTTTCCATTCAAAAGGAATACAAAACCTCAAGGCTGGATTTTGTGTTTTCTGAAAAGGAGATTCAGAGTAAAAATACCCAGAGAGTTCACAACACTGGGAAATGTCATTTTGATGCTAAGGCAAATGGTTAGCTTAACATTGAAACAATGTGAAGGTAAATTAAAAACTTGAAACAAAACACTTCAGTGTTACTGAAATAAGAAAAAAAAAAAACATTTCAATGCCTTTCTTTCAAAGTGTGTGTCATTAAATCAACATGCTGCTATGGAGCATTTTTCAAATTTGACAAACAAATATCTTCCAGTGCAATCCACTCGCCCAATGCTTTTGACCAGTTCCAACTTTCACCCTTTGCAACTGAAAGACAATGCCAGCACTGTAACACTTGATATGTTGATTAGTACCAAAATATTGAGAATGACTGACAGACCAAATTCAGTGTCCTAAAATGAAGAGGACTTTCAAAAGTTTTTTTCTAAGTAGTTAGTTGACTTTGATGTTTTACATTTATTTAAAACTACATGACCAAGGCAGGCTCAGTGCTCTCACAAATCTGACTAGAGGTCAACTTTCGTCTCTGGGTGCCCACAAACCAGTGTAAATCTGGCTTCTGTTGTAAAGTTCAATAAAATCAGCAAAAAGAGTAACAGTGACAGTAAGTCTCAGGAGAAGGTAAGCAAATAGATATCTATTTCTCCACACCACTTTCTCAAGCATGAGTATCAAACTGAATGGAGCATAGATTTATTCAGGAGAATTAAAATGTTTTTTTTTAATTCCCTGTTAAAAAAACAGAAAATAATTTTAACTTATTTTGTTTTGTTTTCACTTGCAATCAAAAAATAAAGATGTAGGAATGCTGCCTTGGGAATATGATGTTTAACTGTGACACATTCCTTGAAATACAGAAAATACCCTTCTGACAGCACTTATGCTTTGTTGGCTAAGTTCTGATTAAACCAATTATGGCATTTGAGCTTACATTTAATTAACAGATTATTAGCGTGTTGCTGTGCAAAGACTAGACAGTCATGTTTTAGTTCTATCTGCAAAACCAAAAGGGTCATTTGTTAAACCAAATTTCTGTTCAGTTGAAACTCTGGGACTTTCTGTGTGGTTTTTTTACCTCATTAAAAGTATCTGGTGCTGGATGACATTCACCAAACAAGTAGATATTTTTTCTGCATTTAAATGTTATGTGTCCTTCTGTACCTTGAGCTCTAAAACCTTTCTCATATTTATCCCAAATTTCCCTAACCTCCCCCTCTGCAAATAAACTAATTCACTCTAGATCCTCATCTAAATTGCTCAGAGATATATTGGTCATCCTTCTATGTCAATTTTTGCATACTCAAAAAAAGCACTTTTATCTTGGAGAAGTCATATGGTTAAACCATGAATGGAATTTGGGATTTCTGCATCCTGATAAGACTCATTTAGAATGCTGCCCTGTTCATCATTATGACTATGTACTTCTTCCCTCCTTGCTCCCCAGCCATGTCATACATAAGTTGCTTTTCTCACTTTCAGTGCCCTCTGTGTTCTGCCTGTGACTGATCTTTGTCTGTGACAACCCAGCCTCCGTAATTTCCATTTGTTTTCTATCTTGCTGTAAATACTTGCACAAGTGATCTATCACCTCCCTCTATATTCTTGTTTCTATTGTTCCTTTACATGAAACTGCTAATTTTTTTTTTTCTTGAAGTCTGTAACCTCTGCCAGTCAAAGTGAGGTACTGCCCTGCTTCAGCAGCATCAGCCTCTATTTATTTACTCTTTGTTGTCTTACACTTAGAGCAGGGACGCTCAGGATGTGTGTTCTGGTATTGTTCTGTGTTTGACTAATATCATAAAAAATCCTATTCCACCCAAGCCTCCAGCTTTTACACAACACGGGAAAAATAATTTCACTTAGCAGTGGATGCAAAATAAATAATAATTTAACAGACTGGTAAATGTAATAAATATGCATCTGCTCTTAGTGACTTTGAAGATTTGACTTTTTCTACTAATGTCCATTAAGCCAGATCCTCACCACATAATTTGCTTGTGTTGGGTTTTGTTTCTGCTCTGTGTTAAGATGCATTTGAAAAACACCCTCACTGGGATGAAAAAGTACTAGGAATTTGATTTGTGATGGGATGCCTGTCTTAAGGAAAGCAAGCACATAAACCTCTAGTCTTTAAAGGTCTAAAGGTAGTCAATACCAAGGGGTTGGATTAGTCTTTTGCAACCTGAAGATGGTCATTGAGTGGAGTTATTCAACTAGATCAGCTGGCAACCCTATTTATGAGCTTTACTGAATTGTGGTATTAGACAATAAAAAAGTATCTGACTGGTGCCAGAGGTGAAGGCAAATCGAAATCTTTTAAAATCCCTGATGTCTGGAGGCCACTATATGTCTCCTTTTAAACATGTATTTTAAATTCTTTGTTCTGACTCATGTTATTCAGAGGTGGCTTTTAGCTGCTCTCCTGTGGCAGGGAACTGATTGCACTGAAAATCAGGTCAGATAAGTCTGCAAACTTCTCACTTTCTGTAGTGCTCCAGCTGGGCAGAAAATCAATGTACTTGGCAACAACGGCAGTGACACCCATTTAGATTAAGTATGTTCAAATCTGCAAATGAAAAGTGAGCTCGATGTTGAAATTTTAATCTCAGCTTGAATTAAGTGTATGTGAAGGGATGGAAACTTTTTAAGGCTTGATAGAAATTATTGGAGAAAAAATTATTTGGGATTTGTTTTTGGATTCTCTTCGGCAGATTTCATTTTATTATTTTATACTTTATATATTTTTATTATTTTATATTTTATTATACATATCTTACCAAATCATATCTTCTTTTCCTAATAATACTGGCCAGGCACTGTCTATGAATAGTTTATGTTAAAAAGTTAAAAAAACCCTCACAAGTCACTGGAGATCATTTCATTGATTTATGATCTCATGTATTTTTTATCACAGAGATAAACTTAGCCTAATATTCTAGTAGGTAGGCATCATCAAAGCAAAGAAAGAGATTTAAACAACTAAATTCATAGCTGGTGTATAGGTAAAGTCAGTTATTCTGCAGATTTCAGCCATATTTTCCTGTGCCTATTTACTTGCTGTTTAAATAAGGTTTTTTTACTGTTAACTATTCTTCATGTTTTCATGATAACACAACCAGATTAAAGAGAATAATTCTTTTTTTTTCCACTAACATAATGATCATTGATTTTTATATAGACACCTTCATTTGATAATGACCTCATCTATTAACATCAATCAGCTTTATCTTTTTATAGTTATGCTGAGAAGTAAAGAGTTGCTTAATTTTTGATTTCCTTCCAGCATTTCTCATTAAAATTAAATTCTTTAATTGTAATCCAGATTAACACTGTTAGCTTGTTTTTTTTAAGTGTTTTTTTTTNGTTTTGTTGTTGTTTTTTGGGTTTTTTAATGCAGCTTCTGGAGAAGAGTGTGGATTCTGTTAGATAAACTAAAGGGTACAGTCCTGTTTTATTACAAGGTGGAATCTGAAGGAGGACTGATATTTTTATCATGTAGAAACTGTCAGGGCAGTCTGTGAAATGCTAGTGGCCATTGAAGGCAAGTATCCTCTTTATACATCTTTATAATTGTGAAGTCTGAAGGCATTTAAGACTCAAAACTTTGAGTGCTTGAAAAAAACCAAATATAAATATAAAAATCAATATAAAGAGATGGTTTTCAAATTCACATAGAAGACAGGAAATGAGGCAGAAACAAAAACTAACATGACAGTCCCAAAATTTGATGTTAATTTTGAGCTTAAACTTCCAGCATCAAAATCTCTCACTCCTGCAATTCTCAGGCAATATATTGGTGTCTTTCTTGCTAGTAAATCCACTGTATTGTCTAACTTCAATGTTTTTTCACTTTGGTCATACACCCTTGACTAGTTTTGCAATCATTATAAGAAAAACAGGAGAAGTGTCCTAGTACTTAAAACAAAGAAAAAAATATTCTTTCAGGCCAAAATTTGAATTACCGTCATATGAATTCTGACAGGTGGTCTAGACAAAAATCAAAGCTATAAACCCAAGTAATATGACGATTAAAAACTTTCAGTGTGAAAAGCCTGGCTAAACGGGCAGTTTTAATTGATTACTGAGCATGATGTTGTGAACCTGGGGAACTCCATGGCGAAGTCCATGACTGAACTACCATTTTTTGCCCTACAGCAACAAGAAAGAGTTAAAGCTATTATAATCTGATTTTCATTCTCTTACCGTAGCCATCATGGTCCAGCAATGAATATTACAATAAAACTAAAGAAAAAGTAATTAGAACAAGCTATTTGAGAAAATAGTCCTTTTCTCTATGAATGATTTGCAAATCACCAGATTTGAATTCTTGCATATTTCTTTGTGCTTAGACATTCCTAGGTTTTAGAAACCTATTTGAACTGTGGCTCTCTGTGGGAAAGCTTCCAGCCATGAGTGCTGTTCTCGCTAAGCTATTCAAGCTTTATAATTAAGTTTTCTTATATCCATTACTAGGTGACTTCATGTATTAAATAACATCTTCCTGCACTCCCATGACAATTTTTTTGTGGCGGTGAATTGTATTTTAGGCACTACAAAAGACTCTGTAGGCACCTACATTACATAGTTCCCGATCTTTCATATGAAACATAAAATAGATTCTTTCAGTGTTAGTAAAAAGTAAGCAAAAAAAGAAACCCAGAAAAGTCAAACTGAAATGCTGTTGCTTACACAGCACAGTGATAGAAATCAGGTCTTTATTAGCCTGCATCCAGTCATGCCCACAGCACTGACATCTCAGGAAAAAGATCTACATTATCATGGGGAAATCAATGAATTTTGCTGCTCAATATGTGGAACCTGTCAATAATGCAAATAAAACCTGTCTCCTGTGTTGGAAGAGTAGCAGAACAAAAGTAATGGAGGAAAGCCAGTTGAATGTTGAGGTTTTGGGATTCCTGGATTAAATTTACATCTTAGTCACAAACTTCCTCTGCAACCTTGTCCAAATTGGAAGAAAGACTTATGAACATTAAGTGGGACATACATGGGGGTTTGTGTCATGTAAATCCAAGACTTGGATCCTTAAAGACATTTCTCTTCTCTTTGAGTCAGAGGTCTCAGTCTTCCCCTGTTGGAATTACCTTTTACCCAGTTATCTTGGTGTGCAAGATGCAGGTTGAGATCTGGGTGGTGAGAAGAGAAGACTGAGCATGCAGACTAATTGACATGAGAACTGGGACTGGTAGGAGGTAAAATACTAATTATATAAGAGAAATAGGTAATGAATCAAGCCTATGAACCACGATTTCGTTGTTTGCTAAAGTGTATTTGTAGTGTAAAGTTTTGAGAACTGGCATGGTAGCTTTGTGAATTTATCACCTGGCACCCATCTTTGTGCAAATTTGAAATAAACTCCTGGGCTCAGTGCGTGAGATTGGCTTACTGCACACTGGGTGACAAATCCTGCTTTCAGTCACAACATTAGTGCTGCTTGGCATCTCATAAAATAAAGACCAATTGCACGAAGTCATAAAAAACTCCAAACAAGAAAAACACAGAAAAATGCACATCTATCTGGGAAAAAAAGAATTTTTTTAGTAGTGCAGAAGTGACAAAATGTTGTGTCACCTTTTTTTTTTTTTTTTTTAAATTAGTACAATTTAATGAAAAAGGTCAGCACAAAATGGCATTTCCTAAAATGAACATGGCTGAAAGCAAACCTAATTAAATCCTTCAAACCATCTAGTCTTATGTCTGAAGTTCACAAATACTCATCATTATCATGTGGACTTCAGATAACTTGTAGTATATTGACTCTTTCATTGGTCCTGTGAGCCAAAGCACTATGATTAGCTCTGTTTCGGAAAGGACACATTTAATTTTGTATTACAACATTTTTGAAAGTGTTTACATGCCTGTGCCTGTGGAGTTGGAGTAACATCAAGTTTTTCAAATGTAAAGAGCAGTTAGGTACTGAGACACTATCTATTTGTTTCTTTAGAAATCTGAATACTTTGAAAATTGTGCTTGTCTTTATTTTGAAAAGCGTGTGTATTGCAATTCCAGCTTATTTCTTCCCAACCCCACTCATGGTTTCACCAGACCAGGGTGCCACAGTTCAACATGAGCTGTTTACAAAAGACCTTCAGTCACACTAATACTGCAGAAGTAATAAATTCACTTACTTGTGCAAGTCTTGTTGTATTTAGGGTTCTCTTGAGGAAACCCTTCCAACCGGCACTGGAATCTGTGCTGCCAAAATTCCTGAAACCATGGATTTCGATGATTGGTTTCTGGACGAAGCTGTAGGTAGTAATCATCGAACCATTTCACGTCTGGAGACTGGAGCTTGATTGTTATCCCACCAACAGCTTCGTTCTGGTACCCTTCTGTCACGTCATACCTGTCTGCCCAGCCATCACTGCAGGGGTAAAGGAAAGAGGCACAACATTAACCTTTCAAAAGAGTAAGAAAAAACCTTCCTTAACACTGAAACTCAGAGCCTAAGAGCACACACCTATGGCTGTGTTTCTGAGTGGAGTAAAGGACCTGTAATTCTTCTAGAAAAAGTCAATGTTTTACTTACATTTGCTTGACATGGGCACCTTCTATTTAAATTATCTATTCCACATACTCCACTTCAGGTAATTGAAACAATATTAAAAATCACAGATCCTGATATCTGCTGTGGACAAGTGCATCTCTGCACCATGCTAAACCTAGCTCTGGGAAGAAAATCTTGGAGTCACTGTTTCCCTGACACTGCATTGATGCCACTCTAACCTGAAAGGAGGTGACCTTTCACTATGCAAAGGACAAGAATGTGTTGCAGACCATGTCCATACTACACAATGGAGCATGGCACAAAGAGTCAGAATCAAGTTTTGAACGTGCTGGCCCTGCTCAAGCAGAAACACCAGCACAGGTCTCAGAGACAGCGTGGCATTGCATCTGAAGCAATAAGTCCTCTCTGCAGACATGACTAATGAATCTGGGCAGAGCATCATGCAGAACCAGGTGTTACTCCTGTTTCCTGGTTGCTTGTGGCTGGAGCATTATGGAGTTTTATGATACTGTACTGCCCACCGAATTTTAATTCCCTTCTGTTAACCTTTCAGCATGCAACACTGACCACAAGGAGACAGAAGCAACTGAAAACCTAATTTAAAAAAAGTCACAAAGTTCTTAGGGTAATTCCCCTCTGCCCAGTTTCACTACGGATTTTCTTGGCAGTACTGGCATGTAATAAGTTTCACTCAACTCCAAAAAAATCTCATTAGAACATTGCAGATTTCTGCTGGTTTATCATGACCATAATATTTCAGTTTTCCAAAAGCTTCAGGTATTACAGTTAGCAACTTGTAGAAGAATCTCAGATTGGCATTGTTCTCCCCCTCTAAAAATTTGCTGACGCTAATTATTAGAGAGACTACCTTCAAATCTTAAAAGCTGAATAACTGAAAGATAAAAAATAAGCTTAACTTGTCTTATTTTAAAACTTCATGGTTTGCTTAAAGCTAGCCCTGTTTTAAGTTAGTCATGCTGTAAGTGATGTAGGTGACCTTTATCTGCGTGGATCTGTTGTTCTATTTTGATCATTTACTGCCTTTCTTAAAATTTTCTTCTGTACTGCAGAGCAAGCAGAAATCCTTCTGCAGTCACTTGGTCCCCAGCACATTCCCTGTGCTCTGCACTCAGCTGTCCTCACACAGTGCAAAAATGAAGACCTTACAGTGACTCCAGTACAGACATTATTTTGTCAAAGCCCAGACTCTTGACTGCATCTTCTTAGCACAGCTGCAATGTCAGTGAATAGCAACTTCACCAAGGGAAAAAATAATATCCAGTGTCTGAAATGAAAATGAAGGGACCATTAAACATGCTTCAGACTTCAAATGCACTGATTTACTCAGCCCAGAAGAGTAAAATATGCATGCATAAAACAAGAATGACGAGCACTGCTGTTCGGCTCAAATACAGATGTTGTAAAATTTAACCTCAAGCTTAGGGGTAAACACAAGTGTGAATGGTCCCCAACACACTCAAGTGGCTTAGTCAGGTAAACACATCCCACCTTCCACTAGGACTGTTTGCTGGGCAGAGTTAGAACCACTTATGAGTTGTTTTACAATAAAAACTGCAGAAGATTTTTTAAATGTATGAGTGATTTAACCTTTCCTTTAAAACATTTGTCTTAATCTTTGGTAAGTTTTTAAGTACTTTTATCCACCCTCATAAAACCTGACAAGTCCTTGAATGCAGTAAGTGATAGGCATTCTGCAGTTTGTGATTTTTATGGGTTTTTTCAAATGTTGTAGGATTTAAGAGAACAAGAGCTTTCAGTATCCCAGCTTTAGGAGTTGTCTTGTAAGAAACCTAGAAAAAAAAAAAAAAGCAGCTTGTTCTCTTGTAATTAATTTCTTTATCTTTTTCAAAGGAACAGTTTTGTAGATCTAATCCAGAAAGGTGTCATAAAATTTATAGTATTATTTCATGAATAATTATATTCTTTAAGACGATTTGCAACAGATATACCATTTTAAAACTTTAAATTATTTAAAAAAGGTGGAAATGAGAACTCCATATTACATAACTCTTCTTCTCAACTTTTCTGCTGGATATCTTTTTAATTCAACAGAGCTGCCTCTCATTCAAATAAGTATTTCAGCTTAGCTTCTGGGGCAAGAGACCTCTAGGAATATTTTATAAAACGTGCACTCAAAGTCTGTATTGTAAAGACAACAATGCAGAGATAACAAAGCCTCAGATGGACAATATGACATGCAAATGCTAAACTACTATCTAAAGGTTGGTCAAAGTGGAGTAGCCACACAGGCTAGAATGAATATAAAAAAGGACAGATAATGTGTGACATTCAAATTCTGCACCCCTAGGACAGTAACAGCACTTATGGGATGTTGATGACAGGATGATATAGATATATTTGAAAGATTAGATTTGACCTGTAATATTCTCTGGACTCAGTGAGAGGTGTGAAGATGAGGGAGAAGGGGGCAGAGAGGGAAATACCTGCCTACTTTCTTAGTCTTGCCTGTCACTCCTCAGAGCTTATTTCTACTACTAATGGCTTAATTTTGCTGTACTAGCTGGTGAAATCTTTGTACTCCACTGATGGTTGCATTATGAAAGGTTCAGAATGGTATTGACTCTCACTAAAATCTACTGGCTCAACTGAAGAAAGATGTTCTGGCAGCAGAAATTGACTGTGACAAGGAGCACTGAAAGAAGCCCAGTTTCATCTCCACTTTTACCCACAGAAGTGTCGATGTGCACTAGTGCAGTGCAGGACTGTGTGCCAGTGAGAGAAATGGTTCTTTATGTTAGCAGTGGGATGTATAGAATATTTAGGTAAGCAAGTGGTTAAGAACAGCTTCCTCACAAGTAGTAAAGTCCAGGGGAACAGTATTTCAGCAACCAACTTGAAAGAGTCTGAACAGATTAAATGACATGGATATCCTTAACAAATCACTACACATGCTTCAGTTTTTCTCCCTTTCATCGGCACTGTGCTTTCTAATTTTATGATGATTTAGGTGATTATGATTATCTCTTACCTAGAAATAGATGGCACTGCTTCTTAGCCAATGGGCAAGTCCACATAATTACAGAATATGCTGAGTTGGAAGGGGCCCCAAGAATTATCGAGTCCAACTTCTAGACCTGCACAGAACCATTCCCAAGAGTCACACCATGTGCCTGACAGTATCATTCAAATGCTTCTTGAACTCTGTCAGGCTTGGGGCTGTGACCACTGCCCTGGGGAATCTGTTCCAGTGCCTCTGGGTGAATAACTAGCCTCTGGGTGAATAACTTTTTTTCTAACATCAAACTTAAACCTTTCCTGACACAACTTCAGGCCATTCCCTGATGTCCTGTCACTGGTCACCACAGAGAAGAGATCCGTGCCTGACCTTCTCCTTCCTCTCATGAGGAAGTTGTAACTGCAGTGAGGTCTCCCCTCAGACTCCTTTCCTCCAGGCTGAACAGACCAAGTGACCTCAACCACCCCTTATATCACTTCCCCTCAAGGCCCTTCACCATCTTTGTTGCCCTCCTTTGGACACTCTCTAATGGCTTAATATCTTTCTTATATTGTAGTGCTCAAACCTGCACCCAATATTCAAGGTGAGGCCACCCCAGTGCAGAGCAGAGCGGGACAATCCCCCTCCCTTGACTGGCTGGCGATGTGTTGCCTGATGCCCCCCAGGACATGGCTGGCCCTCCTGGCTGCCAGGGCACTGCTGACTCCGATTCAACTTGCCATAGCCCGGGACCCCCAGTCCCTTTCTGTGGCACTGCTTTCCAGCATCTCCTTCCCCAGTCTGGACAAACATCCCGGGTTGCCCCTCCCAGGTGCAGAATCCAGCACTTTCCCTTGTTGAACTTTCTATGGTTGGTGATTGCCCAGTCCTCTGATTTTTCCAGGTCTCTCTGCAGGGCCTCCCTGCCTTCCAGGGAGTCAACAGCTCCTCCCAGTTTTGTGTCATCTGCAAACTTGCCCAGTGTCCCTTCCAATCCTGCATCCAAGTCATTTATGAAGATGTCAAAGAGCACAGGACCTAAGGCATCTTTAAAGTCATCCCGCCAGGACTTAGAGTTGCGCAGGAAGATATCTTGCTGTGAAAGAAAGCAGTAGCTACACAGCTGCAGCCTCAAAATAAAGGTCCCTTGCTGAGATACCTGTCACGTATACACAGTAATTCATAGATCTCATTCATCAGCTTGCCAGGCTAGAAAGCTGTCGACAATGTGAGAGGACTGTGACATGGTCAGGTCTGGCTGCTCTCAGTATTACACTCACATTCAGCACAGAGGGGAATTGTTTTTCAAGATTGTGAAATGTTTGCCCCACATACAATATTTTTGTGTTTGTATTCTTGGCCATCAGACTAATATCTAGTGACAGACTAAAGTCTCTTTGCAGACTGGTGGTGTAATATAGGAAAATAAAAATACTTTACAAAATAAAATATATATAAATGTTAATGATATTTCTAAAAAAAAAAAAGAAAAAGAAAATTATTGTGCACCAAAGGAAATAATCCCAGAAGGAAGAAAAAAGTTGCTTTTACTGTTGCAGCACAAGAGATGAACTTGAAATAGTAGCGCCATTATCATGATATTTTTACATGTTATTAGATTTATTTGTGAGTGTATATTGTCACAGCTACTGTTTTTTGAAGGATATGTTAAGGTGATGGAGATTTTAGTTAAAAATATCTTTCAGCAAACAGGGGAAGAGGTCTGCTCCTTTGTTAAAGGTCTGTTTAATTTACTCACAGTAAATCACAACACAGTTTTTTATTATACTAAGATTCCAATAAATGTCATTACAGAGCCATCGGTATTTACAAAATTTATTATTGAATAAGTATAAATGCAATAAAATTAATTAATCTCTTAGATATTTTTAAACATCTGAATGGAAAAATAGGGACAAATGAGAAAAAAACAGGAGAGCTTTTAGTATCAAACTTCACAAAAGGAAAAGCTATTGATTGGTTAGTGACAAATGGTCAACCAAAAAGTGTGAAGATCACCTAGAAAACAGGCTTGATTTAATTAGCTGAAGATTTATAGATTAAAGAACCAAACACAATAGGGGAGAGATGTGTTTTGAATATTGATAGCATCAATTCCATATTATTGTCCCTGTATGTAAGATCTGTTTCTTCTGCAGCCCAGATCACTTTGGTTGTGGGAACTGAAACTCTAATACCAACTAGTTAATAATAAGACATCAGATCTGAACAACAGAAACATGACAAGATGACATGTCTGCACTCTGAATGGACACAGATTTTATTTTTAAATGATATGTGTCTTTCATACTGTTTAAAGCATTTCTTAAATCTCAACTATAACATTCAGATTTTTTTTAATAATACTGACTTCACTGAATATTTTCAGATTCTTGAGAAGCCTTCCAAGGAAGCAAGGAAATTCTGCCACTTTTTAAAGATAGTTTGATTAAAAGTTTTAAAGAAGAATTTTTGGCCACTGGAGATATTTTTGTTAGCTGCTCATTTCAAAAGAAGTTAATCATTAATAATCTGTCAAGGTATCAGGTATATACTATCAAGATCTATCAGGTATTATTAAGAATATACTACCAAGATATCAAGATTTTTTTGGAAATACCAAGAGTATATTTTCTTCCTTCTATACACCTGTTCTGCTTAAGTGTGAAACCATTCTCCTTTAAAGGTGTGTACTATTAAGAATTTATTTGGATTGTTTAAATAACAATGGTGAAAAATGGTAAAGAGAAAACATATGCATTTTAATCTGGTCTTACCCAAAGTATACATAAATTTCTTCACGACATAAATGACAGAATGCTTTCCATACAGAGCAACTATACTGTGGTGAACATCCAGAACAGCAACTGGAAGAGATGTGCCTGCAGCAGCTGGTCCCCATGTCATATGTTGCCTCTACAGCCAATGTGATGCTCTGTCTTTTTGCACCAGTGAGACAGAGCATAGAAAGCTGGATGGAAGTCTACTAGCTTGGTCCATTGAGTAAGTCACTACACTGAAAGAAACTTTCTGTGTATTGGCTCCACATGAATAATGGTAAGTGAAATGTTGTGAGTCAGTAAGAGCTAGCTGAGGAATGTAGCATAAGGATTCCTATGAAAACTGCCTGGAATATCCAGCACACATTTTCTAAACCACTGTTTCTAAGATTAGACAAAATACTAAGAGACACATGTATACAACAAAAATAGACTGCCTTTTTTAAACAGTTCCACTTATTTTCTACAATGAAAATGTGGCAATGTCTGGGAATCAGCTGAATTAATTTCTCTTTCTCTGAAGTCCCTCCCCTTTCAAGCTATAGCTTAAGCTATTACAGTTAATGAGTGTATTCATTAGGCTGTAGAATGGTCTCTTTTTTTGTTATGTAAAAATCTGTTTGCAGGCCACACAATGATGATGGAAACTGCTGTTCTGCCCACATCTAATCACACTCCTGCCAAAAATCTGACCAATATCTGAGAATATATTTCTCCACCTGTGTAGGAGTTTTTTGTTTGTTTCATTGTAGTTCTCTACTCTTTCAATTTTAAAAAATCTA
Source organism: Grallaria varia (assembly GCA_013396735.1). Classification (NCBI taxonomy): domain Eukaryota; kingdom Metazoa; phylum Chordata; class Aves; order Passeriformes; family Formicariidae; genus Grallaria; species Grallaria varia. The sequence continues at coordinate 206,146 of VWZG01003873.1, forward strand.
TATCATAAAAGCTCTAAAAATACTAATGAGTCCTCACACTCCTCTCAAAACAGTACCAGTCTTGCAAAGGTAAATTTCTTCGGTTAATATTGAGAGGAGGGTGGAATTGCTTTTGGTGAGCAGCTGTAAATTGTTACATTTAGATGAGTTCCTTTTATAATAACTGTGTATGCAACGAATTCTTGTTTTGCTGCCTGGCTTTTTTTAGATTGCAATTCCTTGTTCTCTTTGGGGGTTTTTTTCATGCCTATTATAAATATAAATGAATTTAAGGGTAATTCAAAGGAAAGAAATTACCTGATTATTTTTAGGCAGTATAACACATTGTTTTCTACAAGCTGCTATCTAGAAGTAGTTATACAGTGACTTTGGCAGATACCTTGCGCGGGGGATTACTGGTACTAATTACTTGTATGGTATCCAAACTTCCACAAGCTGAGAAAGGTTGTGATGGCAACTTGAGAGATCAGTAGTCTATAGCAACATCTAATTTGCATGAAGTTTACAGCTGTCTGTGTCTGCAGTTCGGAGCTGAAAAGTAATTTAGCCTTACTATAGTCCAGTCTACAACAGAATGCAGTTTCCATTATGTGATTCTCCTTCATGCTTGCAAGTTGTCATAGCTGATCAGCCTAAACGCAGCTATATTCATACATATAAATTTTACGGCGAGTCCCCTAAATTGAAGAGAAATTTGCCTGCATGTTACCCCTGAAAACACCAAAGATACTCAACCTGTGCGGAATGCTCTCTTGATTCCTGAAAAATTCTTTAGTGAGTAGAGGGAAAATATTTTATGTATTATCAAAATGAGACATATTTGGTGCCTAGACAACTTTGTAAAAGTCCTAGAGTTGCTTTTCCTCAGATAAAATGTAAATTTGTGCTACAATTTAAGTCCCTTTTTGCTGCATTCACTCTAGACCAATTATTTGCGAGGACTTTGAGATTTGTCTAGACTAAATAAACCTAGTTTTGTCCAGCTGTCCTCTAAAGAGCAGTTTTCTAAATTTGTGGTCATTCTGGGTGTTGTTCTTCTTGAAAGTGCCCAGCTGGCCCTTGTGTCTGCAGACTCAGTGCTACCCTGGAATGCTCTGGTAACGCTGACAGTGTCCAGGACATGACCTGGGTGCTGATGTCAGTGAGCATCAAAATGAGAGCTCTGTGGGCTAAAGAGGAGAGGGCAGTGATGGAGTGCCCTGTTGTGATCCACATAGACATAGGAATGTCCTGTCCTGAGCTGCGGACCCTGTCATTCTTGTCCACATTCCCACACTGAAGTCAGCAGGGAGTTCCCACACTGTCCTCAGTCTCCTCCCTACAGCTACCAGAAGAAACTGATAATCATTTAATAAGGGGCCAGGAAGGAGAAGAAAGCAAGCTTTTCATGACAACATGTCCTGAAAAGAGGAGTAGGAAGCATTTTTCTTCAGGTTTTGCATTAGATAAGGATAGGCAGAAGAGAGTGTAAAACAAAAGGAAGGTGTGTGCTGTAGGAAAACCTAAAATGTATTTGGGAATTGGCCATCAGACATCAGGACTGCTTCCATCATTGCTTTGTTACAGGGTGAAAAGATTACTTCATATCCTTGAAATATATTTTCCAAATATGGCAGCGGTTTTTCTTTTCAACAATATTAATGCTGTTGAGTCATATTTATAATTCGCTCTAAGCTCCGCAAACTGCAAACTTCTCATAATGACAGCCTAAAAGCTACCCATTACATAATGTCCGCAACAGCAGAAAAACAGGAAAGGGAAAAAAGGCTCATGTCTAAAACATTTCAATCACATGTATTTTTATTGTGAAAATAGTGATTTTTATCTTCCCCAAAACGTCTGAATGCACTAAAAGTGCCCAGTGCTATGTAATGTTATGTAATCTAACTAAGCCTATAGAAGCAAATACCAAAAAATGACCTAAGCAGAAATCAGGTCTTGGCAGAAATGATAAATACCCACTGTCTGGAAACACTGTCAAAAAGCTCTTTTCTGTATATTGCATGCACCTGAAATGGAAACATCTCTGGGATGACTCTGAATGCAGGAAGATCCTCAGTTTGTTCTACAGCACTACACATAAATAAACCAATGCTGTATTTCTACTCACAATTTCTTGCTTTGATTCAGAGGATTTTTTTATTGTCCACCAGGAGAAAAATGGCTTATTCTGAATCAGACTTGTCTTATGATAATGATTTACTGAGGCTGCCAGTGATGGAATGATTCTCCATTAGATATCCAGGCACCATTTTATGGATATGCAACAATAATGTTTAAGAGAAATTCAAACATAATTACATTAATGAACAGATAACTGTGACAGCCTTACTACTTTAAAAACATTTCAGAAAAGGGAAAAAATTGGTTTAAGTAAAATCATTCACTAGTTTGGTGGAACATGTAACTCACATAAACAGGTGTACACACATACATGTATGTAACTATACACATATATATAAATATATATTTATTTCCTATTACTGTATATTTGTAGCATTTTTATCCTGAAAAAACTAGCATGCAATAGAGAATCTTACATGTCTGTATGCCAGTTATTAGATGTTTTTAACATATTTTTGTGATGTTATTAAACCTATTATTTTACTATGAAATAATTCAAAACAGCACTTGAGATGATGCATCTTATAGTTTCTGTAGAATAACACTTTTAGTAATAAATAATATACTAATGTATAAACAAGAAAGTGTGAGTAAATCAGTATAAATGAACATATCTAGGTATTCTAAGGTGTAAACATTAAAATGAGTTAAAAAGTCAGACAAAATGAAATTTAAAGAAGCATAAGCACATGTCATATTTCAGTAGTTACTCTAAAAAGCAACGCGTATGTTAACACTAAACCTTATTTGGAGAGAATTTGTGATTGATCAGAAACTTTACGGTGAATCTTTGAATTCGAACATGGAGCAAGAAGGAAAGGATGATATTTTAACAGTATTATTTGTATTTTAGCACCTATTTTAATACAATGCACATCTAGAAATGTTCTATCTGTCTAACAGCACAGAATTAAGCAGATTAGTACTTTTTAAAAAAATCTTAAATCTCCAGACTTCAGTGTATGCTCTAGTAAATCTAGAGTGACTAATACAAAATTTGTAGTTGTACAATGAGTAGCAAATTTTCTGTGTGAAGGTTTTAAAATGACAGGTGTTATGTAGTATTTTTTTTCAGAGAAAGAATAAGTCATTTCAAGTCCATAAATGCAAAAATTAGCACATGGTTAATTAATCAAAAATTTAATATTCACAGTCTCCCTGGGAATCAATAATTTCAGCAATTTTTTTTTAATATCCTGTTCAGCAAATGGAGCCAAATATGACAATGGAAATCAAGCCAGACCTAGAATAATGACACAAACAGGGTAAATACACTGAAATTCTCCTCCTGCTGAAATCAGCTGAAGATTTGTCATGGATATTGGTCAGGACAGCCTTGTGGTCAGATCAAGACCTATCCCTCTAATTAATTCAGTGCCTGCCTTCAGACAATATAATGTGGAATGGATAGCTCATCCCTTGCAGTCATGTTGGTATTATTCATGGATATACAGAAAATTAAATTATAGAATAGCTTTATAAGTCCTTCATCTTTTAAAGCTCACATCAGAATAATTCAATGTCATAGGCTATAACCATGACATTTCAGTCAACTGTTTGAGATCGACACACACTTTCATGACTATCAGGGAAACAACATCACTAGAAAGCCATCATTGCCATGAGAGGAAGAAATTGTGTCCAAGATCTTGCAGCCTGACTGTTTCTTTCTCTACAGCATTCAAAGCCACTACTGACATGAGAGCTAAATGAAGTATCTACATCACAAGATTCAAGAAGTCTGGACTAAAGGATTCTTTACTGCAGCAAATCACAAATCTCTTACAGGAATCAGAACAGGTCTACATGGGAATATATATATATATATATATATTGGTGCACAGAGTGATCTGAAAACAAAGAGTGATTTCCTTTGCTACATAACTTTGAGCAATCTGGTCTTCGAACAACCTGATCTAGTGGAAGTGTCCCTGCCCATGTCAGGGTAGCTGGGACTAGATGATCTTTAAGGTTCCTTCCAACCCAAACCATTCTATGATTTCTTTTCTAAAGCAGCTTATATTTCTAATTTCCACAGATTTAAGACCATAATTAAAAAAAAAAAATTATGTCTATGCACTCAACTCATTTTATATCAACCGCTTTACTTGCCCCGGGCTTGGAGTTGGACATTTTAAGTAAGTGACCGTAATTCCCACAGTGAGGCATTACCTTGATTTCTGTGTTGTCACCCACACAAACATGCTAGAATTCACTTTATTATACCTAAACCAAAGCTCATCAAACCCAGAAATATCTCCCTAATGGTGCTTGGTAAAAAATTTTTATATGCAGTCAAGGCCCAAAGCAGAATTCAAGTAAGTTTAGCAAACACCAACTCACACGTTCTACCATTTTAATGGGTGAGGATTTACATCAGCAGCATAAAGCAATAGAAATCTGATTTGAAGTGGTCTTTAGGCGTAAGGGATCATTTCAATTTGGGTAAAGTTCAGAGTGTAAGTTGTAAGAACTATTTACTAAACCACTTTCAAAACAAGGGTGTCCAGGAAGCTTTAAAAACTCACAGCCAGAGCCTTTAGCATCTCCCAGTGTGTTGGTATGTCATAAAAAAGTCACTTCTTTCAGCATAAATATTGCTGAGATTTCTTTAAGCTGTGATGACCCATTTGGAGGAGGAACTTTTTTAAAACAATGTCAGAGAACTCACAGATATGAAGACCATTAGATCAGGACCATTAAATTTTGCCTAGTTTCTTTGCTCAAGTGGGCCTGATTTTCACTGAGCAGCACTTTTATGGCTCCTTTAATTGTACTGAGTTGACAGAGAATTGCCTCAACAAAAGTGGAATGAGGCCTGAGGGTGATCTGTACCCCGAGTAATTGCGTTCTGCATTATAAATTTGCTTAAAAATACAAGTAGCCACTGTGCAAAGTTGCAAACAAATGACATCCAGAATGTGCTTGAGAGAAAAGGTATAAAAATATAATGATATGGTCACACTTTGAGCAAAAATGTGTCATTTAACACCCTATCTCTATCTAACTGTAAGTCTACAAAGGAGAAGTGTTTAGGATACACTTTTAACCTGTTTTGGTAAAGCTACTAAAAAGAATGTTTATATTCATGCAAAGCCCTTAAGACATCATAATCAGGCTTTAGGTTTCAGAACTGTGGCTGTGGTTACCACCAGGGAATCCCACAAGTGAAATTTTTCAGCACCTCCGTGACTGACCCTGCAAACACAGCCCATCACTTAAACCACACATTTATCAGTAAATATTAATAATTTTTGAGGGGGTTTTGGCTTTAAAGTTTTGAAAATAAATTACTGTTAATGGGCAATAGAAAAAGCAATAGCTTGTATGCGTTATCTAAAAACTTTAAATATCTATTCTGTAGTACAAGAGCACATTAGGTAGTTACTCAACAAGCTCTTTCAAAAACTGTATTGCAAAAGGCATTCCAGAATTAACTTATACACAGATCACATGGATGATATAAATTTAGGAAACAATGATGCAAAGTCAATACCTAATTCTTTTTTGTAACATAAATTATAACTTCATGAAGTACATGCTCACTTATCTTTCAATTATATTTCACAATTTTTGTTTTATAAGTAATAACTTTTTATTTTTGTTTGATAATTGACATTTGAGGAGTACCTTCTTAAACTTTCAAAGGGATATGCAAGATTCAGGGCAAAGCGGTATGATTCCATATGGAAGTTCTTATTGTTTTCCTTGGTGTATCCAGGCCTTTCATGTCCAAAACCAATGATAACTTGTGATAATAGAGCATAACCTATCATGATTTATCAGTTCATACCTAGCAAGGCCTTTCTCCCTCTGTAACAGCTGGGTAAGTAAAAGATCTGCCAATTAAAATGGCAAAATATGTTGATCACATACGATTATATATTTTCTAGCTGTATCTCTGTAAATGGCACAATAATTGTAGGGATAGATCCCTTGTTTAAAATGCTCTTTACACATTTCCATTTAATATACTTTCATTCAGGGTTCTTACTACAGTCAAGGACAAGCCACTTGATGATTTCAGCTGTTTGTAACTACTTTCAGGGGCAACACAAACAGTGTTTATTGCTGAGAGTAGCTTAATGAATTTACTTATGAAATTATTTGAGCCAAAACCTTATACAAATATTTCACATACTGCAAAATCGGTTCCACATTTTATGGATGGAGAATATATTTTTAAGAAATTTGGCTGGCATTGGTCTCATGAAATGAGGGCAACACTGCCCCGATAACACAGCTTTGGTTAATATATCTTGAACTTTTAGTTCCATAATTTAGTTCCCTACTTTTAGTTCAGTGCCTAGAGTATTCCAGATATTTCATAAAAGTTTAGGGAACATTGCTGTAATATTACAAATACTGAAGAAATGGATCTGATTTTCAAACAATCTCTCAAAACTAGATGCAATATAATGTGCAGAATCCATACCCATGTTTGCAAGCAACAGTTTACAACTCGGAAAATGTATATATAAAAGGAAATATTAGGCTCAAAATGAGATCTATGCCAAAGCAGATTACTAAGCCATGTTGTACATTTGAATATACTTTCTTGAATCAAAGTCTCGATAGATAACCTTCTATTTCCCTTGCATAAAAGGGATATTGATTGAGGGCATAGACTTGCTTTCCGAACTAGGAGAAGCAACAGAAAAGGTAAAGTGAGAAGTGACTATGAGAGGGGTTAATATTAGTGCAGCTATAGTGCCTAAGTGAGTTTGGAATACAAAACCAAATAAGTGCAAGGGGAGTTTTTGATCATGACAGCAAGTTTCAATAGCAGCTTTTCTCAGCAGTTATGCCATTTTAAATATGTGATAACAGACTGGTAGAAGCCTTGTTTTAAATAGAATTGTGCTAAGGGGAAAAAAAAAAAAGAAAGAACTTCTTAAAAGGGTTTATTTGACTTGTTCTGCTTTCAGGCCTTTTCTTCCATGAACTAATGTTAAATCACTTGGAGGCTTCAGAAGTACCTAACAATGGTAAATCAATGAACATACTCGACCTGCTCACAAGAACTTTTCAAAAATGCACCAGAGTGCACCACAGTCCATTTAGGGTTGTTTAGAGACTTAAAAAGGAGAAGAGGAAATGAAGCAATATGAAAAAACACTTAAAAGTTTAGTAGAAAGAACCTGCATGACAATTTTAATTAATTTTCATTTTAAAGTCTATTGGAATATTTTTCTGGTCCATTTAATCCCAAACAATTTGCAACAAAGGTGTTGTGGTTCTTCTTACCAGATAACCCTTTCAGCAAAACTTTCCTTACATGAGTAGGTCACATACTGCATTACTTGTCTTTTTTTTTTTGCTTAACCTTGCTCAAGAAGTGAAATTATAATAAGTAATATGACATGAAAACGTGTAAAATAAAAGTGCAATTAATATTGTGACAAACAGAAGATATTGCCAGAGTAGATTTTTTCAGGAAAGGACCTGGTGATATACAGATATTAATTTTACTTTGATTCCTTTATAGTGTTTACACAGATTGAGTGTGAAAGGTTCTATAATTTGGGAATAAATAGCCAAATGCAAGATGCTGTCAAAGATAAAGTGCCATCAGGACTGAGGTCTGAAGAGCCATCGTGCAGATGGCTCCATCTAATGTTCAGGCCAGTGATATCATGAAGAAGAAACAACTCTCCTCCTATAGGTTACACAGTTATTTGTTTGGGTTTTTGTTTACTTTCCCTCTCCCACCCCACCCCCACCTCGTTTCTCATAGTAAATCTGAGTATCCTCAAGGCTGGAGTAGTCCAGGGTCTTACAACTCCTTGTCTACCCACACAGTATTACTGTAATGAGATGTGAACTGTAACTCTACTGAAACAAAAATAAAGCAACCTGTGCTGGTTATTTCATAGTTCTCAAATGTTTTGAAACTTGTAAATATTCATATACTTGATGCTAAAACAAGATTATCTTATCATTGTATTATGTGACATTTCAGGTTTTTTATTTGGACTCATATTCTTAAATTTTCTTCTGTGCTGTGGACCATAAAATCTTACACAGATTTGGAAGAATGAGATTTGATTTAGTTTTACTGGGATAATACATTTGGTATCTTTAATGAGGGAGGTAATTAGTGATACTGATGATCAGAGTACACTCGGGATTTGGGAACTTGTTTCTGAAATCTTTGTGGGTTAAGAACCCAAGACTGATGCTTGTCTGTATTTGTCACACATCTATATATGTATCCATCTATATCTTTATAATTGTTTTAACCACTTGAATAGCTCATAAAGAAAAAAATGAAGAAGAGATCTGGGAACATGAAAAGACAAAATCACCTTATCTATTACCTTCAGGAAAAAATGGAGAAATCAGAAGTACTTTTCTTGTAAGAACTTGTTCCAAAATAGACTCTTCAGCCAGCATCTGACACAGCTAAAGATTTCTTACAGTTTGATTTTTATAGCCCAGGCTGCCTTCTAAAGGTCTGCCAAAAGGATTTTAAAGGAAATTTAAGTACTTTGTGAGGATTGCCCAACTCAGAGACTTCTAAAATAAAATCACTGCTTTATCTAAGGTGCTTGTATTAGTCACATAAGGTATAGAATGACAAAAGAGTTTTTGAAATAGTTCAGTGTTATTCTAAAATCAAAGTGCCTATGTGAGGAGAAAGAATTAGAGAATAAGAATTAAAAAACCCCTTATGAGACAAATGAACATAGGTTCTCAAAATAAACATATAACTTTAATTCACAGAAAAAAACCACATCCCAATCCTCTGAAATTTATAGGGGGAAAAAAAAATGCCCAGTTTCCATACTGTCTGCAATTAAAAGTGCCAAAGGTTTTCATTGCTTTTTAATTAGAAAACTAAAGAGAATTTTAACAGGAAAAAGTGTTATAAAAAAGGAAGAGACGGGGGGAAAGATACAAAAATGCATGAATAGATGTTGTTTCCCTAATCTAAGGCAGTGGTTCCCATACTGTGAAGTATGAACTGGTACAAGGACACAACTGAAACTAATGAATTCTCCTGATGCAAACTCTCTCATTGTGATCTGTTCTGGCTAGGATGAAATCCGGCTTATAAAAATTGGGCCTTATGGATTCAGAACACTGCATGTATCATATCCCCATGTCACTCAGAAAGCTGTCCTTAGTTTGGCTATACCATCAATATTCTCTGGCTAAGATGATTAGAAGTCAAGTTACCGAGAAACTTCTGACAGCAAAATAAAACATAAGGCTTTGATCACCGCTGGTATGATAGGGCAAAGACAGAGGGCATGGGGAATGTGGGGGATGTTTTGTTTCTCTCTTGCTCATGGTTTCCTCGGTGCTTTCCAGTAGATTGCTGTCAACCGTTTTGGGATACTGTCATGGAACTGTTTTTGGCAGCAAAGCCTTGGATCATTCCCTGAACAAAATTAACATTGTAAGATATAGTTTTGACTCATCCAACCAAACTAGTACAACTAATAGCATTTTATGCTGCTAGGTATCTGCTCAGCTCAAAGCACAACACTTTCAGTAGAAATACAACAGAGAATTCAGCTTTCATTTTACTTTAGGGTTTGCTGGTCTTCAAAGTATTTCTGCATTGAAGGAGGTCTTGGCTGTAAAATTATGCATGCAAAAGGGAATTCAATAATAAAGCAAAAGTGCAGCCACATTGACAAACTGAAAAAAAAATATAACTTGGGTTCAACCTGGAGTTTAATGGAATATGTAGCATAAATGAAAAAAGGAAGAAAGTAATAACTAGAGATGGCAACCACAAAAGAAATAAAATTAAGAAAAGCAGAAAAAAAAGATTATTTATAGTGAAAGTATATAACTGCAGTTAATTCTCTGTGAGAGGGATAAATTTTCCTTTATTCTCTAGGATGCTAGATTTGCCAAATGCAACAGTAAACTATTCAAAAAAAAAAAAAAAA
>VWZG01003873.1:216192-382503 GCA_013396735.1 Grallaria varia
AAAAAAAAAGAGGCATCAGTGATGCCAACTCCAAATCTAAAAGGAAATATTACAGAAGTGTTATTTACATTAGCAAATATGGAGACATGGAATGGGGAGTGTGTTCAAGAAATAGAGATGGTCACTGGGCAGCATTCAAGTGACTCTCTTCTTTTTCACCTTCATTTAACATGTCTTTTACTAACATTTATTGCTTTGGCAATAGCCATCTACTCTGCTATGAAAAAACAGTGCCAGCAAGTCATCTCTTTGATATGGTGCCATCTCTTTGATCTGATGTCCTTTGCCAGCAGAACGTCTGTTTTGCTTGCTGCATTTTGTTTAAACTGGTCCTTGATGTTTTCGTGATCTACTAGCACATTAAAAAGCCCAGGTTATTAAAATGCAGCTCTTATTGATGCTGAACATTCATCAGATTTGAGAACTGCTTGGACTTGAGAATTTATAAGTAAGCAGCTGTTCTTTCTGTTGTTTTGGTTTTGGTTTCATTTTTGTTTTTTTTTTTGTTTTTGTTTTGTTTTGTTTGTTTGTTTTTTTGTTTTGGTTTGGTTTGTGTTTTTTTTTTTCTCCCAAAAATTCATTCTTGAAAGACAAAGATTACTCATGTACAGGTGTGCCATGTAAGATGCTAATTCCTTAGAAATGGGTATAAAAGTATCCTGGATTGGATTTAGACATCTTCTGTAAACCAGTTGTAATTCCATTCATTTGTTTTAAATTGAAAGATAATTAGAATTGCCTACTTTATTATAACTTAATTCAGAGTATGCAAACTAAATTTCTTGTCCTAGTAATTTATAATTAATAAGATGTTAATTTTATTCTATTTTTAAAAATTTTTACTATAACTAGATAGAGTGATAGGCAGTGGAAACTATTAGGTGAACCTGAATAATATATCTCCTTTATATAGCAATGTGTTATGAGAAACTTACAGGAAAGAATTTAACAGAAGTACATTTCTTTTTTCTTTTTACTCTAAAAAAAAGACAAAAGGTATCTATGATGAAGTATGTAGACTTCATTTTCTTTGAAACACATGTACAGCAGTAAATTTCTGTCTCATTTTATCAAAAGATTTGAGATTCTGTGAACTTTGTGACAACTATAATTTTCTCTCCCATCTTTTAAAAGGCAGACAGTCCTAACGGTTTCTGTTTTGTTCCAGGGAACAGTGAAGTGGCAGTTCATGACTGTGGCCTCTAAGACATGGAATAATTAATCTCTGTGTACAGTATAGAACGGTGGGACTCCAACCTTACATGAGACAAATTCAGAAATATCTTTAATTTCTGAGTTTCTGTCTAAGTTGGTTTTGCTCTTGTCTGATTTTATATGACTAAAAGTAAAACCAAAAAGGAACTTTATAACTAACCACTTACTATAAAGTAAGAAGACGGCTGGTCCTTACTTTCATCCTTTGCATAATGACTATTTTACACTACAAATTCAGTCCTGAGTAGAGAAAAAAATCCAACCAACATCTCTTTTGTATGCTGTTCAGCCACCCTTTTCCCTGAAGACTGAATGTTCTCTCCCCATCCCAGTGCAGCCTGCATCTAAGGATGTATACCAGACTGGATGAAGGCGGAGTAATGAAAACCTCTTACAATTTTTTCAAATCTAGTTTGTGTTCAGGATGTTTTCTTGAGGCACATAAGTCCAGTCTCCCTTGGATCATGGAGAGTCCAGAAGCCAAGCTTCCTATCTCCTGGTCAAGTGGTCTAAGTATTAAACTATTACATGAAAGGTAAGTATTGTGTCTCTACCTACCCGCCTCAGCAAAAGTGGTAATCATAACTCTTCTGGGGAATCCATCCTGTAGATGTGAGGTTTTCTGTTGCACATTTCCTAACTGAACTTGTGAGAGGATGGAGACACATGAATGTCTAGCTTGCAAGCCCTCTTTTGGACATAGGATATGATGGGATATCATAGCTTTGTTCAGATCTGTGGAAGCAGAACCATATGTCCTAATGGTATGGACATGGGCCTCTCCCATGTCTCAGGTCAGTGGCCAGGCAGAATAGAGAGGCAGCAAGGTGAACATCAAGCGCCTAACTCCGTTTGCCACTCTCTGAGACCTGAACGACTTTGTTCAACTTGAAGTCACAGGAACTATTATGCAACAGGACAGGACCAGAACAGGGCTAATGAAGAGAATGTTGCTTGATTTCTGTATATAGATAATAAGGATTATAACTTCAGACTCTTATTCATTTTTATACCAGGCTTCTCTATGCTACTCTGCATTGCAGGCCTTTCATACAAAACTTAATTAAATTTTTTTAATCAAATCTAGTAGGATTCCTCCTGTGCAAAGCAGTCTGTAATCAGCCTAAACCCATCATACCAACCTTCTTCTAGATTCCATTTTGGACACAGGAAGGGACATAGTGAGCAATAAAAGAGAAAGAAAAAGGTCAACTTCTGCTACATTATTAAGTAAATAGTTATGCCTTGGGGCAAGAATAGAGCTAAAACCACTGCTCAGACTGGACCTCTGCAGCCAGGGAATTCAAACAGCTACTATGATCGGAAGTCCTTGTAGTCAGTTCAGCCTCACCTCACTAGATGTTTCTGAAAATTTCAGTAGACTGAAGCATATTTATCATTACTAGAGTTTAACTCAGATAATTCTCAAACAAAAGGAAACCTGGGTTTATACCCCTGTGTAATATCGTATTGATTTTATTGTTGAAGTTTTAACGTCAAATGTGAATGAGCCTGTGACATCCACCAGACCTGTAATATACAGCAGCAAGTTGCAAGCCAAGCAAAATATCTGACATAAAACCTGTGAATTGCACTCAGATTTCTTTAGTCTTTTGTGTATTGTGACATGACATATCAGTTTGAGATCCCACCCCAATTCAATTATTGGACTAGCAGTTGCAGCCTGAAAGCAAGGTGTTAGGGCAGTAAAATAAACAGAGGTCTTAAGGACTATCCCATTTACTTAGCACAGACTACAATGCCTGGACAGACACACAAAAATAAGTGGTGACAGCATGTATTGCTGGAAGCACTAGAGAAAGAATGGTGTCAAAAGTTGAGCATCAGAACGAGAAAAGAGCATTGATTCCAGTCAGGGCCACATACTCCCAGAAAAATCCAATCCAAAATAAAGCTCCCACAAATGAATGAGTAAGAATGAAAAATGGAGAGCAGAAACTGCAAGGTATATGTAAAATCATCCTTATCATCTAGTGAACATGACAAAGAATACATTAGATAGACATATGCCAGTCATTCTTTGGACAAAATGCAAGGAATGATAAAGAAGGTTCCTACTCAGAATTTGGACAAAGGAAAGAAAAATGTTCCAGGTTCAAGGAAGTAATGGAATAACATTTAATTGTATTGCTCAGCAGTTTAACAAGCAACACTTTCAGAGGCATGCAGCAGTGGCTGGATTAAACTGGTAAATCTGTGAACTGATATGAAGAGAGACTGCAAGCAGAGTTCAGTTCCCAAATTCCTGTTGCTTGCTTGGTGGCAGCACACAGCAATCTCAGCAATGGACCAGGGCTCTGCTATACTCAGGACTACACAACTGGGGAATAAAACTAAAGTTCTTGTCTCTAACTGTGACAGGAGAAGAAAAGATTTTTTTAAAAGATAAGAAAACAGTTACAGAGATGCTTTGGAATGCTGGGCCAGAACAGGCAGTGATGCAGGATTGCTTCTGCATATGGAATTCCTTCCCAGATATGCGCATTTCAGGTAGCCAGCTTAGTGACACCTTTGAAGTGCCTGCCAAGTGGCCTCAAGAACAGCAACTCTGTGCAAAGTAGAAATTATGAAGATGGATGAATGCAGCTGAGTTTTGGAAAATGTTCCTTCTGTAGCTCAGCTACACACCAGTGGCCCTTCTGGTGCATTGCAGATCATTAGAAGGCCAAAGAGCAGGCCCCATTTTTTTTGCAGAATTACCTACTCAGGAGCTGTAATTTTGGTTTCACTTAGGCTCACCTCGCCAGTAAGCTCGGCTCCTTTCTTTTTCTGATTCAGGAATCAGAACTGATTTATTTAAGGTCCAGATCCATTAAGATAATATTGATAGATATATTGATAGATAATCTAGAAGGATAAGAAAGTTAGTAGTAGTTCAGGTAGCTGCAAAAAGCTAGGGAGAAACTAAAGAGACCAACCAAAGAGAATAAATTTGTTTTCCAGTCAGTATCCTGAGGCAACATATCAACTTACACTCAACAAATTTTGAAACCAAACACTTATTTAAAAATAAAATCCTGATAAGACACTTGCCAAATCATAGCCTTATAAAGGATATCCCCATCTGAACCATTAACAGGACAGTTTGACTAAATATCAAGAAACCTAGGCTCTGAGTTTCATTTACATTCCATTGAACTTGATTCCTCTTATAGTTATCTGATCTTTGATGAAATGGTTTAAAATTATGCTAACCTATGAGAAAGAATATTTTGAACCGAAATCGCAAAATAGACAATACTGCAAACTACGCAAATAGAAACATTATCAATGGACTTATTCATTATCTCCCAGGATAAAACTGCAGCAAATAAAAGTTTTGCTTAGTAAAAGGAAAAACAAAACAGCAAAACCAAACCCAAACCAAACCAGACAAACAAAAGCACAAAACCGCAACTCAAAACTAATTGCATGAAAAGATTTATCTGTCTATAAAAGTTAGACACCATACATGTAAACCAGATAATTGGAATTACAATGCAGGAAACTCTTTGCTCTGTTTTTTTGTGCACTGAAGGATGCCCGGACAGTTTGTATGTAAATTTAGGGGCTAACAAGAATTTTCCTGATAAAATACTTACCTGTTTATTTAAATGCAGCCTGGAAGAGGACCAAAATACCTTTAATTTATGCTACCTAATCTGCACCCAGGAGTCAGAGGATTGAGAACACAACTCCTGACTTCCAGTCTTTCTGGCAAGATCCCTGGGAGAAATATAATGACTGATTTATGGATTTTATAGTAACTAGCATAGAAAAGTCACTTTCATAAATAATTCTAAATATAATATTGTGCAGACCAGCTTAGTACCATAAAACTGGTCACTGCCACTGGTGGGTTGGAAATCTCTTTGCAATAACATGATAGTGGCTGGCTGTGTACAGCCTCCAAAGACTAGGTCCCTACTTAAAAATCTCCAGTTTAGGCACGATAACTAGTGAAGTTACTAGGAATAAATAACTTAAAGAATATGTATTTACTCCTAAAACATTCTGGGACCATTCCCTGGCACTGCTGACAAATCGCACTGTGAAATTTGCCCGTAACTAAATGTTTTCTTTTGCTCACTCCCCTCGACATTATGGTCTCATCCTTACTGCCTGCTCTGAAAAATCTGTGGCATGTGCTATTTCCCAAATCATGCTCCAGTCCAGGAAAGTGCTGCTGGGTTCAGGATATAGGCATGCCTGGGATTGTGCTAATCATGTAGAAGTCAGGACAATGATGGATCAGTGTTACACTCTATGTCCTTAACCAGTTTCTTAACTAGTTCAAATACAAGATAGCACCTTGTGGGATACTGTATTCAACTACCCTTTTTTTTATGGGCAACAGTTTCCTGTAGTACTGGACACAGACTCCATCCTTAAACTACATATTTTTTCTCATTATTCTTCTGTGGAAGGCTTCACCGAAACCTTAATGTTTTCACCATTAAAAAAAGTTGAAATAAAATTTGTAGCTCTTCATTACTCATAGTTGTTTGATATGATTTTTTTTTAATAAATTGTTCCTTCCTTATGATTTTAATTTATTTTTCTTTGCTGAGTCTCCCACCTAACCCTCCAGCTCACTCTTTCAGGGGATGCAATTCAACCCTTTCTGTCAGCTCAGCAGAATGATTTCATTGAGTCTTCCTATATAGGATCATCATTGTTTACTGATTAAGCTTCTCTCATTCCAATTTGAATAGAACTCTATGGTATTGGGCTAAGAGCAGAGCAGATTATGAACTATTCCTACACAGAGTTTTTATATCAGTGTTTATCTAATTGGAGGGAAATAATGAGCTTTAGGTAACCTGCCCTTTCTCTGAAGCTAATCCAAGTCCAGTTGAAATCACTAGAAAGACTTCAATTGGCTTCAAAATTGTCTACTATCTAGACTCCTGTGAATAAGGAGCCTTTTCAGTGTGAGTGCTTTAAAACTGGTGGCAATCTAAAGTTCTTTATTTCACAGTGTATTTCATCACTAAATAAATTGCTTTAAATTTTCATTGAGGGACAATGAATTCCTGTACAATGATTCATTTTGTTTACGACAATTTGTGTGAGGGCTTCTTGTGGCAGTACAACACTACAAACTGAAAAACATTAGCAAGCTTGGGCTATACCTAGATGTGGCAGAGTTATGTTGAAGACCTCCCTTCACAGAGCACCTTGATATGCTCACCACAATTCATATGGTCTGCATGGCACTGCACAGATGGATTTAAAGGATATGAGATGTATTTGCAGTCAAGAATGCTACCACAAACTTCTCTGGATGGAAGACAAGGAGACTTGTTCACACACTCCTTCTCACCATATGGTTCCATCAGTTTGACTCATTCTCAGTGTCAACAAGACTTCACAGATTTGGAGCTGACACTACTTTTATTATGTTGTATAATGTCACTTCTTGTAATTGAGTTTCTTCTGGATTGGATGAAAGGATTCAGCAGTTCATTTTGAATGGATTCCAAGTGAGAATTGCTCTTCGATATCTTCCTGCTATCCTCAGATCAGAGTCAGTTGAGTCTCACCCTCAGGTTTCATATATCATTTTCTTCTCCTACTAAAACAGTGAGTTCATTGTAAATTAAATGTGATGCATATCCTTAAAATACAAAGTTTATGCTTGCTGCTCTATGCCAGCTATTGAAAGCAGCACATACGCTGAAAGATCTGACTTGAATTCTCCTTGCACAGTAAACTCACACCTTAAAAAAATAAAATAATTTATTTCTTACATTGATTCTTTCAGAAAATTATTTTTTAGCAACTTCCAATTATTATCTTAATTCCTTGACAAATTAAATTTAATCTAGAGAAAAAACTCAGCCAAAGGCAAACTCAAAGCAAAATCTCTGTTTTCTCAGGTACCTCACAGTGGGAGCTGAATTTAAGCAACAGTAAATCTCCTTTCTGATCAGCAGATTAGCCATGATATTTTCCTCCCTTCCTGACATCTGAATTTACCTAGGCTCAAACCTCCTTTGCTGATAAAGGGACAAATTCTGGGTCTCTGGCCTGTTTTGTCCCTCTGGCTAAACCAAATATGGCTGTAGCTGTAAGCGCTCGAAAATTTATCCATTGGTAAAATAAGATATAGGAAAATGATAAAAATTATGTAATAGTTTTTGGATCTGTTTTCGTTTGTTAAAATAGTAATGTCAAATTATGATAACTCTTGATCCTCATGTTAGATATGTTAAATCTTATCTTTTTTTCTCCAGTTGTGGGCTACTCAGTACAAAGGAGGCACAGACATACTGGGGAAAATCCAGTGAGGGGCCACAGAGGTGAATAAGGCACTGGAGCATCTCTACTAAGAGGAAAGGCTGTGAAAGCTGGGATTGTTCATCCCTAAGAAGAGGAAACTCAGGAGGATCTTATTAATGTATATAAACACTCGAAAGAACCATGCAAAGAAACTGGAACTAGGCTCTTTACAGCAGTGATTAGTGCCAGGAATAGGTGCCATGGACACAAACTGAAACACAGGAGGTTCCCTCTGAACATAGGAAACAGGCTTTTTTTTACTGTGAAAGTGGCTGGGCAGTGAACAGATTGCCCAGGGAGGTTGTGGAGTCTCCATTTGTGAAGATACTCAAAAGAGATCTGGTGCACGATCCTGGGTTACTGGCTCTAGGTGGCCCTTCTGGAGCTGAATGGTTGGACAAGAAGCCCTCCAGAGGTTCCTTCCAACCTCAGTCACTCTGAGATTCAGTGATTAATGTAGTCAGATACATTAAAAAGTATGTGATTCATGTTATATGACTCAGGAGTAAAGGCAGAGTCTGAAGTAAGGACACAGATTTTAGGAGCCTTCAGAGCACAACAAATGCCAGCAGTGGCTTACAAGCTGATGGAATATCAACTTAAGTTCTTAACTTGCTGAAGATGGGGCAAGAAGCAGATTAGAGACTTTAGGCTGCTGACATGATGCTGAGGCTGTGTCAAATGTGCTGTGGAAGGCTTAAGGTTTTTGAATGTTTTTGAGTCTTAGCTGTATGCTGTGTATTATGAGTTAAAATAATTCAGTCCAGAGGTAATAAAAGCTTATTAAAATTAGGGTTAGGTTGGACAGAAATAGACACTAAGCATTAGCCAGACAGTAGTATATGAAAAGCCAATGCATTAATTTATGTTATTTGTTAGTGTGGAAGCTGTCAATCTGACTTGCAAGCTGTGAATGCTGATGAAAAGAACCTCAGCAAAGAACTGAGATGTAAGTCAGCTGTGTCCTTCAGCAATTCCCCTTAAGCCTCTAGAACTGCTTCTGTCTTCTCAGCTTTGAACTTCCCTGGCTGACTGCTGTCCTCATACTAACCTTGCCACAATCCTGGGAAAGGCTCCCAGACGATATCTCTCTATCAGATGAGACAGCAATAAAAAGCTGGAAGACATGAACCAGCTAAAGACACTTCAGCCTCTTTCCATCATTCTCCCTATGAGCCTTAGAAACATTGAGCAACCTAGGCAAAGCAGATCAATTTGATGAGATGTGATGGAAACCTTGGGGCTGCAGAGCCTATCCCAGCATTGTGGGATAAGATTTTATAAGACTAAAAATAAGCCCTGAGCATAGCCCTATTCATTCCATCAGGGAGTGTAAATATTTCAGCAACTTTATGTGTCTGTCTGCACATATATGTGTGTTCATCTGTTTATCTGATACCTATATGGAATACTAACCTGTGCCACACGAGTCCATCAACTACAGCAATACAGGCTGTCTTGTCTTCTACAATTTTGCCTTAGCACACAGTAACAAACAAGTCCAAGGACACAGAAATGCATCCTGTACTTTGTGTTTATTCCCAGCACACAGACGCAGGTACAGCAATAAAATTGCTCAACTTGACTTGGAAAAGCATTATGGCTGTTGGCAAGCAGTGAACACAGAAAATATCTTATTTTGACTATAAAGTTCCATTTCAGAGTGCCTGTCCACATACCAATAGGTAGAGAGCTGTTTCAATACCTAAGAAAACTCAGGCTATGTTTAAAAAAGAAAAGAGCGTACATATCTGAAAACATGAGTATTAGCACAGTGGGTCAGACCAAAGTGACATAGGGATCAGTACACTGCCTCCAATATTTGCCAGAATTGGCTATTAATACACAGTTATCTTTCCACCGATGATTTATGTTCCTTTTGTGGTACTGTTGGTTTGGCAGCTCCCTGAATGAGAGATTGCATTTGGACCTACAGCATTCAATATTCACCACGAGTTTACCTTTCCTGAATTTGTCTCATCCTTTCTTATTGCATCATTTCCATCTCAAATATCAGAGCCTAAAACTTCAGGTTCAGAAGAAAAAGGCCAAAACAAATGACATTTTATGTTCTTTCCCATAATGAAAACAGTTTCTGATGATCATATTTTTCTGCAGTTGTTTTTAAATTTAAAAAATTCCTTACTCTTTTATAAAGCATTGACATTCCAATTAAGTGTAGTTAAATAAAAATAAATATTTAATACATAATACTTTAAAAGCATGCTGTGGGTTATGCAATTTTATTCAAGAATGAAAAAAAAAAATCAGAAGCAATCTCCATTTTTCTTTTGTTTTCTATACCCCACTCAAGAACTAAGCAATGGTTTGAATGCATTAAATCAGGAGAACTTGACCTACTTTCCGTTTTATTTTATATTAAAAAGTAACAAAGCACTCATCCCACTGCTTCTTTGTGCCATGGTACTGGTTATAATAAATTCATCTGTGCTCCTGCAAGATTGACCTCAAAGAACATAAACTTTATTCAGTATTGTGGGTAGTAGAGACAAAGAAAATACAGAAGGTTGGTCCTCTGAAGAGCTTTGCACCAAAGAGAACATGTTCATCATTAGTCCCTGCAGAAAGCTAATTATCAGGAATCTGGGGTGTTTAGGAAGAATATTATTACAAATTTAATACAATTGGTACAATGCAACAAAATATTTGAGCTGAACTGTGAGATTCATACAAAGCTAGTTAAAAGCAGAAAGCAAACTGTGGCATATAATTTTCTATTATTTAACTAAAAAATGCAGTACACAGTGTAAATGGTCCAAAATAACCTTCACTTTAGGCAGCCTTCTTTTCAAAAAGCAATTACAACTTGTTAGCCTCTGAATTTTGCTTCTTCTTAACAGCATTAAAAAGATCATAGTTTTTAGCTTCAAAGGTCGTCTAAAATGTTTTATAGAAGCTTTGTTATAAGTTTGTTTCATGTGCCAAATGTCCGCTATCCAATTTTGGAAAAGAAAAGAAATTAAACTCAGTGGTGTATTTTTGATCTCTCATTTCCAACAGAGACTTTCTTCAAATCTTCTCTATTCTTCTATATTGCATAAACTAATACAGTATATAATCATGTCTCAATTTTGCACAGCAATCTGTTATCAGAGACCTTAATACTGATAGACCTACAGAGTTAAATGAAACTCTGCATGGGTGGAAAGGACTGCTGTACTGCAGGTACAGATGCTAAATTAGAAGGAATAAAAATAACTTTTCCATACAATATGTGGAGGCTAAGGAGAGTTTGCAGTGCACAATTCTCTATGGTATTTAATTCAATGGGCACTTGACAGGAACTTCTCTTACATCCAGAGGCTGCTTGTTTCTCATTCATTGACCAGATAGTAAACAAAATTCCAGAAATTAGATTGTAATTACATGGGATAACAGCCACTGAGATTTTTTGAAAAAATAGACTTTCTGGGATCGCCCTTGGTTGGGTCACCCTCAACAGCTAGTTCATCACTCAACCACTATGGTGTAGATCTGTGAGATGCATGGAATCTGAAAATCATCTTTCCTGCACTTCTAAGTGCTCAGGGAGAGGTCTATCTCAATTATGCTGCTGTTAATTCAATCTGTTGGGGCAACTACAACCCTGACTGGAATGGAGCCCTTTACTGTATAGAGTCTTTTGTCCAAGAAACAGTATTCAGGAATTAAGATGGATGTTTCCTCAAGCCCTTCCCAAAGAATAACTTTTTCTTCATGCACATTCTGCTTCTCCTTACAGCAGGTTCCCTGCACCCCTTTTTTGTACAGTCTAACATAGCTTGTACATAACTTCAGAGATGCTTTTGCCTCTGACTAGTGCTACCTCCCAGCCCTCTGTGGTGGATGTTGGCTTCAGCTTGGTATAGTTGCAGAGTTATTGTTTCGGGAGGTTCTTATTCCTGCCAAGCCAGGCCAGTTTATGCTTCTTGCACAGATCTTCCATTCTGGATATTGTACCCACCACACTGTCACAGGATACACTGACCTAAATGCTGCTCCAAAATAAAGTAGACACATGTGTAAAGCCCAGGCTTGCACAGTCACAGATGTAGACCTGGCATTGCCACCTTTGTCACCTGGTCAAAGCTGCTGACTGTGCTGGTGGCCTCACATGGGCACCAGATTCCTGTCTGAACAACTAATTTGTTTTTCCCCCAGATTACACTCCTAAATCTCAGACTGAATTTCTGTGTAACAACTGTGGAAAGCATGATCATATCACAGTGGAGAATAAATGTCCTTATTTATAAGTCAGATCATAGATGAATGCTTGCTATGCCTCCAGGCTAAATACAGTTAGGTGTGGCTGCCTTGTGTATGCTAAATGGAAGACCTGTGAACCATGACAGATCCAGTTATCACTATCAAAAGTTGTGGATATATTTCTAATGACTTGAAACAGAAGACAATAACAAACCTTTTAGTATTGATGCTGTTACTTATTCTGCATAAAGGCCTCTTTATCACAGGGCACCTATTTATGAGACATTCATTTATCTTCTTATAGCAATAGAAAGCAGAGGTTATTTCATGTCAGTCAAATGGTATGAAATCAGAAGTGTACTGTTTCATTTTTATTGGATTAATGGCCTCTCTTGCTGAGAGTTGTTCACAAAATTTCCTAAAAGTGAGTGAAACCCAGTGCTTGCCATTGTTCCTTTGTTCTGTTATCTCTAAATTGGACCCAAAGAACAGGCTGACAAATGAATGGGCAAGAGAAGATCAGGGTTTGACACAGAAAGCTATGTGACAATGAAATACAATTCACTTTTATGGTGACACACCTCATTACTTTCTCACTCCTTTTGAGAAAAACAGACTTGGGTTGTACTGTATATCTTGCCAACAACTGATGCCCAGTTATCACAGACAGGACATACTGGTTAAAGAGAGTAGCTGGTCAATGAACATTTCCAGAAATAGAAATGGCCTGAGGAAAATGGAAATGTAATACCTATAATGTAATGTAAATGTAAATGTCTGTAATGTAAATGTAAATGTCTGCAAGTATGCTCAGTTGCCCTCCTATAATGGAAACAAGGGAAAGAACAATAATGGAAAAGTTGTAGAATACTGGTATTACTTTCCAAAGCACAGTTATATTCCGAATTCCTTTAATGAAAATGTATTACAGACCTAAACAGGTAAAAGGCTGGATGCCTGACAGACATCATTTATTGAACTGCTGAGATTAAAACTGAAGTGCCAGGAATATCATGCTTATTTTAGTACATGACCTACCAACCAGGAGAAATCAAAAAAAAAGCAAATATTCCACAGGACTGTTTAATTTGACAGATTATACAACACACAAGGAGATATGGTTAAGGAAATTAAAAGCATACTAATATTTGGGCAGGTATATTTTAAAATTAATTATTTAATTTGCTTGGTTTTTTAGTTTGTTTAATTTTCTAGTAAAAGCAAGTGTTCTGCCACACAGCTGTTTTGTGAGTTAACGTGATCTTTGTTACAGGTATTCATCATCTGCAAAAGTAATTCCCCAGCCAATGAGGGAAGAAATCTTAAAATTTCTATTTGAAATTAATCTTCCAATTTTCTTTTTCTTCTCCATATGTGTTTTCAGGTGTATAGATACAATAAGTGTACAAAAAAAAATACAGAGAGAGAGAGAGAATGAGTTTAGAGTAGCACAAAGTTCCATTAAATAAACAAGGATAACAGTTTATCTAGAGGCTCTCCCAGAAAAGTACCACTGAAGACAAAGATGCCTACTGTCCTTCAGTAGACAAAGTTGTTGCCACGTTGTTGCCAGGGCAGCTGAGGACAGTGACCTCATTGCAGTAATGGCTGGAAACAAACACCTCTATTTTAAAGCCTCAGTGTCTCAGAAAGTATATTTTTTGGTTAACGAAGTACAAATTCCCTCCCTATTACAGTAACCTTCAAGAGTTACAATTCAGTGCCTCGTGAGCTGAGAAGTGTTCATCAGACTGGAATTGATGTACCAGTGCCATCAGGTGCGAGAAATAATGCAGATCAGAGGTCTGCACTGCCTCTGCAGATCCAAGGAAGACATCCTCCTTACAGGACAAAACACAGAGTACAGGGACGTTTGCGGGTATATGAAATGCTGATACTCTTCATCCTTCCACTATGGAGAGAAAGACCACAGAAATGCCAAAAAAGCTGAAGACCTTGCATCTGACATTGCCACCTGTGCTTCCATAATTCCAGCTAGCGCATTCTGAACAGGGTTTTCATTCAGGAGGGAGATTAGCTTTGGTGGTGTGAGCAAAAGCTGCTGGAAATGGTCCTTGTGCTTTTACTGGAGTGTGTGAGACTTTTGTTCATGTCATGGACACTTTGATAACACATCCTCCTTTTCTTTACACCCCCCCCCCACACACACAATGTACCTCTTTTCCCCCATAAAAGAAGCCAGATAGAAGCTGCCTGGTGCTAGGGCATCTCTACATCACAACACTGGAAATACTTTTCAAATACTGGGGGTCCCACAGTTACTGCCTAAACCACAAAATTTGTATTTCAAATAAAAATATAATCTAGAAGCCACAGAAAATGCATAATTTTGCAGTAGATGTTGCTAATCCTCATTTGTTTTATGACTGTACTGATTTGAGTGGATTAAAAGGATAGCTCACTCAGAGAAAGCTTAGCCCAGCTGGATGTCATATCAAAACAGAGCAGACACAGAGATACACAGCTTTCATGCTTTGAGCTGTGATGTTCAAAGGAGATCATCAATTTTAAATTACATGTCTGTCTCAGATTGCTTTACGGACAGCTATTATGAAAACACTTGTGTTTAACAGAACTGTAAACCATTATTTCTCAGAAATTTGTGTATTTGCTTTTGACATCACTTTGTGTCTAGTCTTTACAATTTTTCTTATAAAATCAGGCTTCCACTGTAGAGCAACTGATTTTACTTGTGCATTTCCTTTTGTCTTACATCTGAGATCTACAAATGTAATTAAGTGTGATATCACCATTCCTGTCAATTTGCCAATACTGCTCTGACATGCTGCTTCCAAAGCAAAAAACTGTTATGTAATAAAGGAAAACATGACTGCAAAATAATAATCTTGGGGCAACTGGTTGCAGATATTCAGCTAAAAGAGATTTCTAACTGAAGCATAGGTCTAAACTTTGCACATTTTTTCTGTTCTGACTTCATGTACTTTTGTACCCATGCACTAGTTTTCAAATCAATAATAGCTATTAGATAATATAAGACTGCTGATAAAAAAGGGAGTTGCATGGTAGCAAGGGATATCTAACCTTGTAAGAATAAAGATAAGGTAATTTTGTGACCACTGTGTGTTGGTCAGTAGACAGCTATTGTGGGACTAGAATATAAAGCTGAGTCAGTGCATTGATTTCGCTTTGAAAGGACCACAAGAGATAAACAAAGTGTTGGCTAGTCTGATGGCATACTTATATGAGAGGTGTAAACACATTTTACAAACAAGACTTCCCAGTGACAGTCTGACTAGTCTGAATTTTTAAGATTTCAGAATCCCTTTTTCTACCCCTGTGAAACTGCTTTTGCTGGGTAATCCTATCATTGCTCCCAGAGGCAGCAGAAAATACCAGGCAACACAACCAGGAAAAAAAGGTTAACTACCAGCTTAATTGGCTCATTTGATACACAAGGATAAAGTGCTGGGTAATTTTCTTGAAAAATTACACAGGTGATTGATTAGAATCAGGCCTTCTTTGGAAAGTACTTTTCTGTCTCATTTCAACAAGAAATATTGGTCAGCTTCCAGTGTTCATATCAGAGACAACGAGTTTCTCTTTTGTCTTAAGGTAACTAATGTTGAGGTCACCCTTTTCACTTTTGGGACACTGTGGTTCAAGTCTTACTCTTGTTTTAGACTAGAAACTTAGGCTTCTGTTTCTTTTCTGATCAAGTTAGAATTCTCTGGCATCTGCATTGCAGTCTGCCCAGAAGTCTCTATTCCTGGGATTGTTTCACATGAAAAACCTGTACATAATCACTGTACCAGAAAGGCAAAGGAAGTCAAGCTTATCTTCTACTACAACTGAGATTTAAAGCTTTGTTAACAGAAATAGGTCATGGCGCAGAAGCTGGACGTTCTCTACACCTCTTCCACAGTAGTCAGAAGAGTTATGATGCAGGCACTTGCCTGGGGTTGTTCGTGCAGTACTAGTCACTTGAAGGAGACTGTGTTCTCTCCTTTACAACTTAGAAAGCAAACTGAAAGCTCTATGCAACCTTAGCAGCTTTCATAATATAATTGCTATAACCCTGATAAGTGTTATGCAAAGCTTGAGAATTTAGTGCCTTGTCAAGGACTAACAGTATTTCTTTCCACAAAAAGGGTAATAGTGCGGACACTTGCCATAAATGTCTTGAGCTGTTTCTAGTGCTCTACAACCCATTTGCAAAGGACTTAGTGACTGGAAAGCTAGAGGATTATACTGAGAGTCTAGGGGGGATAAAGAGTAAAGCAGTGCTCCAAAATTCTTAAAATTTCATATTTTTCTAAATAACATCCACAGGGCATGTTTAATGTGCCTAATTATAAGCATCAAGTTCTATTTGCGGTGCCCAAGGGTATCCCACCCATCTTCCAACTGCCATTTCAGCAGGAATCAGTAAATCCTGTGTCATATATTCCAGCTCTGTGAGGATGTCCTGGATATCTACAAAAAACACGTACGCATTTGCTCACAAACCTGGGTTCTGACTTACTGTTACCTAAAGTCACAATCAGTCCATGAATTGCAAAACTCTGACAGATGCAGTCAAAGATATTATGTGACAGCTATTTGTGAACTTACATTATGTAATATATATTTCTGCTCTAATTCTCTCTTCTAGTAGACAAATATGTATGCTGCAAAATTATTGGCTTAATTTGAAACCTGTTTTAGTAGACACAAGAGAGCGATAAACATTTTTTTATTAATCTTTCCCATGATTTTTTAATATTTGCAGCATTACCCAGAGTAATGTTATTGCAGTTTGGAGCTGTGATATTGTCCCATCAATGTCATTGAAATGATGCTGATTTATACCTTTGGAGAATATTGTCTTTAGTGTAAAATTCTGTGTTTGACTCTGTTAGGCCTTGCTCATTCAAGTACTGATCCCAAGGACATCACTAACAGGTACCTCAAAGAAAAAGCAAGTTAGGATTAACATGGCAAGTAGATGACTACAAAGTATATGTTGATGTCCCTTAATAGCAGTTGGAAAAGAGGAAAAAACATTCACCATAACAACCCCAAAAAACTTGCTGAGAACAATTACACTAAAATAGAAAATGATACTGTAGTATCTGGTCAAAGTGGACGAGTGGAAACCATCTCACGCCTAAGGCAGACAAGATGAATCTACCCCTGACATCCACTTTCATAATTTTAAGACCTTGATTAATTTTTAAACTTCTGTCTACCACAGTAGTACTGTTTTGAAAAGATGAAAATATCTTAGTCAAAAGTTTTACCATTTCATTACTTATGAAGAGTGTTGGTCCCATAGGTTGTGTAAGAAATGCCCAGTCTTACAGTCCTTGCAACTGAAATTCACAGCTTTGGCAGATGCATGCCTGTCCCATTCCCCATTTTCCTCTCTCCTTGTGCTTCAGTTGCTGGGAGAGGCTTCAAGAAACTGGTGAATGCAGGAAGGATGGTGGAGGCAGCATGACATCCCCTCACCCCCTTGTTCACAAGCATTTTCTTGGTGAGACTGGTTAAAAGCTGTCACTGCTAGTGCAGGAATGAGGGCAACACAGAGAAGGGTGCAGTGTTTCATTATTTGTGCTGCAGTGCTCACAGAAAACTCTTGTGCTACTGCAAAGTGTAATGTACCCTACCATTACCATGCACCCCACACCCCAGCAGCTGATAATAAGATATAAGCGTTGTCTCTGCACTAATTTATGCACGAATCACCCATGTGTGTAAATATATATGCAGAGTTGGAATACTTTTCTTCAGGAAAATTCTCAGCCTACTGATTTCTGAAAACATGTCCACTCCTTTCTACCCCAAGTTCACGCATGTTAAAAAGTAAGAAGCCACTATTACCTTTTTCTATGGAAAACAATTCACAGTGCAAATTGTTTTAGTGATGTGTCAACTAGCCCATGATTTAACACTTCCCTTTAACTTATTAAAAATAATTTTAATAACTATGAATAGTTGTACAGCAGTGATTTTCATGTCTGCTAAAGGTCTACATATTGTGGTACTCAGATTTCAAAAACAGGTTCTTACTAAATTTTTCTACTAAAATATCACTCAGTTCCAGATAGTTTTGACCCAGATAAATCAAAGGTAAAGGACTTTTTACTGAACTTCCATTTTCCAAATAGAAGGTTCAGATGTGATGTCACCCTGTTCTTGTTCGAAGGTTAAGAAATTGCTTGTTTAGATAATCGCTTATATAAACTCCAATCATATACTGTTCTTCCAGGGTTCCAAAACTGAGTTAATTTCTTTGGCTATCACCTTGTAAAACAAATAAACACAGAATAGTGGTAAAAATGGCTACATTGTTTTTTGTTTTTCTTTTTTTCTCCAAAGAGAAAGCAAAGCTGTTATTGTATTTCAGCAATGCATAAGATGCTTATATTTTACTCTGCAAACAATCCTACAGGTTAACATGTATAAATGAAGACATTTATAATGTATGTATACCAAAGCATTACTTAGTAAGGCTATATTAATGAATCTGCTGAATAATACTCCATTTTCTACATGATAAATCAGTGTCTTCAATTGTTTCTATTGTTTTTTACTGTATATATAGAGAATAATTACTTCTTTTGAGCAGTTAGCTATACTGTGCTTAATGCATCCTAGAATTTGGTTGGCCCTTTTGGCCACCACAACACATTGTTGGCTCATTTTGAGCTTACCATCAACCAAAATCCCTGGGCCTCTTTCTGCAGTCAAGAAGTTTGTGTTTCAGTATATGCTTCTATTCCAGATCACACTGTCCCAGATACAGAGTCCAGCACTTGTTAAATTTCACACAGTTGGTGATTGCCCAGCACTCTAATCTATCTCTAACCTTAAGGATGTCAATGCTTCCTCCTAACTTGTATTGGTGGCAAGCTTAGTGTGTATCCAACTCCTGTGTCCAGGTCATGGATAAAAATATTGAAGATAACTGGCTCTAAAACAGAGTCCTGGGGAACACTCCTAGTGACTGGCCACCACCTAAATGCTGCCCCATTTGCTACAGGTGTCTGAGCCTGACTCCTCAGCTAAATGTCTGTTGCATTGTGGTGTGTCTATACGTGTGTATGTATAGGTTCTTCAGAGACATAGAAATTACCCAGCTGAAAAATAAGAAGCTCATTAAAGAATAGTTCTTCAGATGATTCATAATGTGATAAGACATTTGTTTATCTTTACTTTTTCCTCCTGGTATATGTCTTGATAGAATTCCCTACTGTGAGATGAATTTCAACTGTTTAGAAAGACACACGCAAAAATCTAAAAAGCAATCAGAAGTCCAGGAAATACATCAGAGTTATAACTGCAGAGGTGAAACACAGGCACCTTGAAATACAAAAGGTTAAATCATCCTCTATAGCTGTTTTTACACCACTATATAAAAGAGGAAAGATCACCCATCTGTACTGCTTAAATAATAATATGTATGCTGGTATAAGTTTAGACCATGCCTACAAGCACTGTTATCCAGGACAGACAGTCCGTAAGTTTGATCTACTATAGCCCATTCCTGTAAGCAATTTGGTGTCGACACTCTGTTTGGGGAGAGGGATAATTAGCCTATGTTTACACAAATTGTGCCAGTCTAGTAAGTCTCAAAGCCAAGGAATGGTCCCCAATCTCTTTTACTTAGTAGTCTATATGTTTCTTGCATGTCTCATCTGTTTTCCACTGGCTATACAGATGGTGGCTCTGTGTCTAAGTTAGGGCCCCAGGTGAGAGTAGAATGATGAGAGGAATTAGTAAGGGCCAAAGTGAAAAGCACAGTGGCAATAATGACATGATGGTAATTTGCCTCAGGAAGAGATGCAAAGAAACTGAATTTATAAAGTGTACCTCTCACACAGCTGTGCTTTGCTTAGAAAGCCCAGACTAATGAGATACCTGTCACATCTCCTGCTATCACTAAACATGATTTATTGATCTCGGTCTGAAGCATGGCTGTCCCATGAAATTTCTGTAGTAATGCAACTATGCACTTGTATAATTTATGTGCTTAAATAATGAACCAAGTCTAAAAATGAGAGGTAAGTGTAAATACAAAATATGTGAAAGAAGCTTTGAAGGGCTCTTATCAAAAGCCTTTTTAAACAATATGTATTTATGTTAGGCTAGAGACAAAAACACACATTTACATGTTTAAATTTTTCTCAATTTAGGAAATCCAGATCCTATCCATGTATAGGACTTCAAGAGAATGACTCATTTGCCTCCACATGGGTGGATACAGTATTTTATGTGCCCTAATAACAACCCCATGCAACACTACAGGTTTGGGGCAGAGTGGCTGGAAAGCTGCCCATGAAAAAGGACTCTGGGGGTGTCTATTGACAACTGGCTGAACAGGAGCCAGCAGTGTGCTCAGGTGGCCAAAGAAGGCCAGTGGGATCCTGGCCTGTATCAGCAATAGTGGGGCCAGCAGGACCAGGGCAGTGAAGGTCCCCGGTGCTGGGGACTGGTGAAGCAGTGCCTTGAATCCCATACGTAGTTCTGGGCCTCACTGCAAGAAAGACATTGAAGTGCTGAAGTGTGTCCAGAGAAGGGCAACAGAGCTGAGGAAGAGTTTGGAGCACAAGTGTTATGAGAAGCAGCTGAGGGAGCTGGAGAGTTTACGCTGTAGACAAGCAGGCTCAGACAGGACCTTATCACTCTCTACAACTACGTGAAAGGCAATTGCAGCAAGGTGAGGGTTGGTCTCATCTCCCAGGTAACAAGTGACAGGACAAGAGGAAATGCAAAAATTTATTCACAGGAAGGACTGTAAAACACTAGAAGAGTGCCCAGGGGTGGTGGAATCACCATCCCTGAAGATATTTAAAAGATGTGTAGATGTGGCACTTAGGGGCATGGTTTAATGGTGGACCTGGAAGCATTAGGTTTGCGGTAGGACTTGATGATGATAGTAAGGATCTTTTTCAACCTAAATGATTCTATGATTTTATTCTAATATCTTGACCAGCCCCAGCCATGGAGAGGAAATCTCCCATGGCTGTTTGCCAGCCCCATGGAGATGCCTTGGATAGTCTAAGTACAACAACTGAAAATGTGATAATGGACAGAAACAAGCCCTGAAATTCACTGCATTTACTCTAGACCTTAGAAACTGCATATGGGCTCTTGTGACTATTTTTGGTTCTCTTTTATAGGATGAGGTCAGCCATATCTTAGTAGGATCTTTTTCTAATTACTGCTCTAAAGTGAGCTATTTCAACCAAGTCAGATATGATATCCTTATTGTGGATAGTCCGGAGAGAAAAATATCACTTTAATGACTGCAAGTTTCTGAAAAACTAGCCTTACCACGCCCTTCTATCCAATTCCAGTCTTTCTAGATGAAATTTAAGAAAAATATGTGCTTTTTTTTAGGATATTAAGCACATTACTAGAAAAAAACCCAGAAATTTGCATGCCAGAGAAAGTAAAGAAAAATTATTTCTTAAGATTTTCGACTGCTTTTTTTTTTCCAGCTTAACACTAAAGATGTTGCATTCTGTTTCTCCTGCCAGTTTCTTCATCCTTCATGAAAAAAGATTTAGAAGTCTGCCAAAACCTTTTTCAAGTCTTCTCTGAAGCCAAAGAAGTCAACTTTTGCTATGCATTCAGGAGATGCACCAGTATGTTAAACTGCACCAATGTGTTTCTACTAGAATTTCAGGTCTTTAGCCTACAGTTTTTGTATAGGTGTCATAAGTCATCAGCATCATTGCAAACTATATAATATATGGATCATTGTATGTATACATGGACTAAACTTGTGATTCTGCCGTGCTGAAGATTTATATGCTCATTCGACATTTTGCATGCCTCTGTGTAAGGTGATTATTTTGTCTCACCAGGTTCTGAATCCAAACCAGACTCAGTCCTTACTGAAAATTTGTCTTTGAAAGAAGTCTGTTACATTTGGTACGATGATGTTTACCTCCTTATCAGTAAATATTCATTTTCTGCATCCAGTCCAGAGACGAAGCAAATCTTTAGTAGTCCTGACCATTGAGTTTAATTTAATTTGTATCTATGTGCACCTTCAGAGTTAGAAACTTGTAGTTCAACCATGATGTGATTCAGACTGAAGCAAGATGATTTCACCCAACCAGTGGCATCATTACAGCTCTACAGATATGCACAACATTAATAAGTACTAAATCGAATTAATGCCTCTGTATACATGGCCTTCTCTGTGTTTCCATATCAACTTTTCTCTTATCTGAATTTCCATTCTATGAAAATGGAATGCAAAAACACTTCTTGTGATACTAGTATTCCCCAGAGGACAGTAGCAAATTTTAACCATATTTAATAATAATCTACTTATCAATGAGCATGGACTAAAATAAGAGTTCTGGGACCTTTTGTACTTCAGAGATATTTGTAATCAAAGCATAGATCTAGACTGCTAATTTGTTTATAGATTCCAGGATATAAGGGACTGAACCAAAGTCACAAATCTAAAGCCTCATTCAGCTGAGCTAAGTAATAATACTTTTCACAGTGAAAATCTCTCTCTTAGAATAGCAGTCGATCAAAAACATCAGCCAAAATCAGTGGGTATGCATATGTGCATGTGATGTGCCTATTTTATTGTGGATACATTACCAATCTTTTCTCCATCCTGAATTCTTCTAGCCTTCAGCATTCTCCATTAATGCCTCTCAGCTTCTTGCCTTTTACTAACATTCTGCATTTATTCTCCTCCCAAGGAAAAGCAGGCTTGGACTTTTTTGTTGTTTCCTTGATGGCAAGGAACATAACAATCACAGTCACTTAGAGCAATATTCTTGCTTTAAGTGTGGAGCAGATCACAATAATACAGACAAAGTTTGCTATCGTTCCCCAAGGTTGGTACTGTTTGAAGATGATTTTGCTGCACATGGACTTTGACATTTCGGTTTTTACATCAAGATACAGAGACCAAAGCCTATAGATTTAACTTTTATCATTCATGACATTATCTCAAATCATCTCTATGCACAGAAAAACATGGAGTCTGTTAGTGATAACAGGAAGAGCTTCACCCAAGTTCCATAGGGAAACCCACAGAAAAAATACCCAGTCCCTCCCAGTCAATGCAGTCCAGGAATACAGTATTTGATTTCTTATTTACCTAAATATGCTAGTTAAGTGTCACTCTGTCAACAGCAACAAAGATGGAAGTTCACTGATAACTTTTACTTCCTCACACCTGAGCAGCTCTTGTAAGCTTCATTCTTGCTTCTGGAAGCAGTGACTTGCTCAAAAGTATTTTTCAGATGGGTGAAGAACTTGAAATATGTCCTTAATTTAAAGATTTTTTAAAAATAATTTAGCTAAATTTTTGTACACTTTTCTCTATGTTCAAGGAAGTTCTCCCCTCTGCATTGGTAATTTGGAGAGGGGACCTGAAATGTCTCCTGCTGCTGCTAACAACCTCTCTCTGTGATAATTAGCGAGACTACTTCCAAAGCAGTTAACTACCTGGTGAGAGTAAAAGAATCAGAATCTGTCCTTGATTTCTATCTTCATTTACAATTTATCTGTCTTCCAGAAAAAGATCTTCAAAAACCTAAGAATTCAAGCGCAACTGTTAGCAGAGAGGAGATAATTAAAATAATTGGTAGTTCCTTGGTGCTTGAAGTGCCAATGTAGGCAGTGAAATAGGATGAGATGCTTGCCTTCTGTTAATGTATTCCTGCACTGTGGTTTCATGGAACTTTGCAAGAATTAATGCAGACTGTATCCTATAGGTCTGCTCCTGCTGACTATTTGTGGCCTTTCTTAACAGTTTCTGGCACTTCTTAACAGTTTCATAACTCAGCTGATGGTAGTATCTCTTTCCGTGAAACCCAGAGAGACATTCTAATCACTGAACAATTACCGGTGTACATCCAAATATCTATCTTAAATGCTTTATAAGCCCAGCTTTAAAACACTCTTGGTAAGCAAGGTTATCAAAGATTTGATTTGTTCTGCTTTAAAACAAAACAAGCTTGTGGGTACTAGCTTTAATTTAAAAGTGGAGTAATTGGTAATTTTTACTCTTACATGATTTATTTGAACTCTAACCCTAGTTCAGCTTTACTGCCTGACTTTCAGATCCCTCCTGTGGCTTACTCTGGAAATCTTATTGTTCAGTTTGCACTTACAAGCTTTCTGAGATTGTTTTGAATGTTAGTCCAAATACATATGAAGACAGCTCTATGTGAGCAGGTTGTGGGCCTTAGCTGCAGATCACAAAAACGCAGGAAAAGGAACAAATATAAGAGACTTTTGCCATCATACTGGTTTGTTCCATATTACGTTTTATTTGTCTATGTAGCAGATGCTCTTTTTTCATCCCTGTTCAGTGTGCAGAGAGTTTGCAGTGAGACTTTCCTCATCTGAGGCCAGCTAAGGACTAGTTTTCCACAACAACATCAGTATCTTCTCCAATAACATAGCAGAGAAACTGGAGCTTCACAGAGTCTCTGTACTGGTAAATAAAGCAACCTTAGAGACTTTCCTGGCTTTGAAGCTTAGAGTGCAAACTGGTTATGTTCAGCATAGACAACACTTTTTCCTGGGTCCTCTCTGTGTTCCATGCAAGATTCTAATATATAATTATACTTTTTGTCATCAAGAAGAATTCTTTATATAGGATACGTAGATAATAATGATTCCAACTTAGGCACATCATTTAATATTCCATTTAGGAAAGATCATTCCGGACCACAAATATCTTCTTTCTGAGAGAAAGTGAAAATGTTGCTTTGCTTCAGGTGCAGATCAATAACCACTATATGACTACTATAAAATGACAAAAGCAAGTCAATAAAACCATGTTCTCACGAGCCAGTTAGAGGCAAACTCAAATGCACAGAAAAGTCATACCACTGTATGACATTGTTAGGCTTAATAAAAATTACTAATCTGAAAGGAACATAGTTAACTCTGTGGGTTTTTCTAATGCCTCATCATTGGGACTTCTGGTGGTTTCTCCTTTTCCTAATTCTCATCTTATTTACTGTTACAGCTATAATTTTCTGTTATATTTTCTTATCTGAAACATGATTTTCACGTATCTGTTTGCTGATTTCAAGTCATGCAACATTAAATTGGTGTAATAACACGAAGAATCATGTGTTCAAGTGAATTGTAGGTTGAAACTTCTGTGCTCTGGCTTTTATCTTAATTTTAGAAAGGTCTGAAACATCCAGGAAAAAAAATAAATTTGTTTTGGCAATATTTTTGTGGTGGTATGGTACATTAAGCTATACTTTGTGATTGTACAGTGGTGTTTAGAGTGTTGTTCTGAGACAGAGTCTTCCGGTTGCAGGTCTGGCCCTGCAGGACCATGACAAGCCCTGCCCAGAGTTCTTGGGCTGCAGACACATGGCCATGGAGCCGCTGGGCTGGGCTGGCTGTCAAAGAAGGTCTGCCTGGAGCCCACCCACACCACACCCCCTGGAGCCTCTAATTGCTTGTGGCATCCCTCACTTTGGGTAAGGGGACAGGGAGTGGCCAGTGATCCAAAGGTCCTGCCTGGAGGGAGTGGCCACAGTGACTAGGATAAATGAGGAGTCAGTGCCGGGTCTCCACTGTGGGCTCTGGTCTGTTCTCTTCGGAGTTGTCAACAAGTGGTCTTCTGAGTAGTAACTATGGTTTTTTTTCTCTCTTTATTCTTTCTTCTCTTAATCTCTCTTCCTTTATTCTTTTCTTCCTCATGTGGGTAACTTATACACTTATTTTCTGTAAATTGGGCGTACCTAACTTAAGTTGCATTGTCTGTCTTTGCGAAGTCTGATAGAGGTTCCTTAGTACAGCGGTGCTTGTTAGTCCTGGTAATCTGTTGTAATGCTTTTGTGGAGTTGCATATTAGCTTGTAAAATCCTTTCTGCCAAAATGCCTATATTTTCACCAAATTAAAATAAATCTCTTAGAGAAAAATGTATAGTTCTTCTATAGATGTTAACTCAGGGTACCAAAGAACCAAGGGCTTTACAAGGGTTCCTGTGAGTGAAAAGTCTTGAAACCTGAAATTAAAGTGTAACACCCAGTAAAGCTGAGCCTTCAGGACTGGCATGTAACAAATATCTAGAGCAGAAAACATGTGTTCTGAATCAGCATTGATCTTCCAGGCTTGGAGTTTTTCCCACATTAAAGAAGCCAACATTTTGTTCTAGATTTCTACAGGAAAAAGGATTTGGCTTGAGGATTAATTCCATATAACCAAAAGTATAATCTGGCCTACGATTTGCCATGTGTTTTGGAATAAAAGTGATTATGCAAATGTAAATTGTTGTTATTGACACTGGGAGTACTAGATGGCAACAGACAAAAAGCAATAGATTTTGTTCTAGTGGCATATGGCTCTTTCTATTCCAGCTCGTCATTTCTCTTGCATCTACAGTTTTGCATGATTTTTTAATAAAGTACCAAAGGGTAAGTCTCATACTGATGCCCATTCTCATACTAATTATTTTAATATGATGACCTTGAATAAAACCTGCAATTGTTTCAAGTATAAAACCAGAAGAAAATACAGTTGCTACTGTAGGGTAGTGGTTTCTGATGTTTCAAAGGATTAGGTTCCCTTTTATCTCTCCTCTTTCCTCTTTTTCCTAAATAAAAGACCAATGGAAGGCCAAAATTGAGCAGGAGAAACTTGAAATATGTCACACTCTGCTTCAGTGATCTTGTCTTAGTTTAGAGTAAACTAAAACAATTTAAAATTCCTTTCTCAAATTGACCACGCCTCTTTTAGTTGTAAAACAAAATTTTAATTTGGAAAATGTGTAGGAGGAAAGATAACAGTTCTTAACTACTAAATATATTTATAGAGATATATATATCCAAAACACCAGAACAGAACAAATAACTCTGTAACCAAAACCTCTAAAGAAATGAGTCTCTGAAGGGACGGAGTGAAACGTCTCCCGTAGGCAATGTGTCCTCCTTTGTTCTCCATTCGGAAGGTGCTGGCCCGGGGAGTGGGCAGAGGGGGCTGGGGGCTCCCACACTGGTGCCATCGGTGCCTCAGCAAAAACTGTAGTAACTCCAAAACGATGAAGACTGTCTGTCCCTCTGGAGCACAGGACACACCGGGCTAGGAACGGGAGGCAGGGAAGAAGCCAAAACCACAGGAGTCCCCTCCGAGGTGCTTCCTTCTCCAAAACCACAGCCAAAGAAGTGAAGGAAAAAAAACAACTCCCAAAACAAACAAAAGAATTCCCTGCCCAGCCATCAGGTTGGAATTCAGATCATTAGCCGGGTCTTTTGTTGAGGAAGATGTCAGCTCCCAAAGTCTATGTTGGTAGGGAAAGAAAAATTCTCACAAATTCTAAAACTATAACAGATCTTTAGTGACATATTATTGTTTCTGTTCAGTTACCTC
Source organism: Grallaria varia (assembly GCA_013396735.1). Taxonomy (NCBI): domain Eukaryota; kingdom Metazoa; phylum Chordata; class Aves; order Passeriformes; family Formicariidae; genus Grallaria; species Grallaria varia. The sequence goes on from VWZG01003873.1 coordinate 243,245, forward strand.
ATGGCTTTTCAATATTGAAGTAACTGATGAGTAATGCGTAAGGTACCACAAAAAAGTCCAAGATGACATCACTATATATAAGAAGAGGTTTTAAGGATGTGGTGATTTTACCTTGGTGGCAACAAAAAAATCCCGTGACAGCTTTAATAAAATATAATGTCCATGAAAAGCTAATTTTTTTAAATAAATACAATTTTGCTCAAAAGGTTGTCAGGAGGATTTGGGTCACACTCAAACGCTGACATTCATTTCATACACTGAAATCTAGCTCTGATGAAGTTTCTTGCTGGGAAAGACATGACTTCTTTCAGACCTTACAGAATGTGAGTTTAGGCTGACTGTACAAAAATTCCTTATTAAGCCATCTGAATTGAAGTCACAGAAAATCCTTCCTTTAATACACTCTTTTGACCTGCAGTGAGCTTTCCCTCACAGAGGGAGTACAATTAGTTTCAGATGGAATCAACTCAGTTCTTTCCACAAGCTCTTCCAGAACTTCAACACACAAGAATAAAAGTGCCTGTGCATCCTTTCCAGTAAGTTTCCTTCCTTTTGCTATAAAGACAGATAATTCCTGTTTATCATGCCAGGGGAGAAGGGTGAGAAAATCCATATTATTATCTCTGTCAGTGCAATAAATTATATATTCTTGTGTGCTTCCCCTGCTCTTCCTCACTGCAGAAGCCAAGAGATAACAAATACAGAACTCACCTTTGCTTAAAGGAGAGTTTCTATTTTGGAGTTTTTCCATCAATTGTGGCTAAGGGAGTAATTAATGCCATGGTAGGGTCTTATACTTTATGAGGTCATACTGTTCTCTTACAGAGTCAGAAGTGGGAGGAAGGGAATAGCTGCAAATTAATAAAATTTCTTGAGAAAAAGGTCTTAAAGACCCTTCATCACAGGGTTGAATGTTTATATGGGTTTTATCTGTAGTTCATCCCAATAGAAGATTGAATGAAATGTAGACAATCAAAGCTGAACTATAGAAACATAACCTGATGGCCGGAAAGACACTTATTTCCCTCCAAGGTCTGCAAACGGCAGAAAAACAGCACAGCCAGGATAAGAAGTGTATTGCTTAAGCTCAGCTAAATGAAATCCTACCCTCAGTATTTACCTAGTATTTACTGCTTGGAGAATATGACATGGTAACATGAGTTGCATATCAAATTGGAGTTGGGAAAATGCGCTGGTCTGGCAGACTTTGCCAGTAAAGATGCTGTTATCTAGTCTGAAGTGAAAACTCCTGAACCACTCAAAAAAAGTATTTTGGCTTTTCTTTTGGGATTATTTGCAACAGATTTTTTTTTTTTTTTTCCAATAGGTGCATCCAGCAATTGAGCCAAGGGCTGGTGTGTTGTTAGAGCCTCTTGATGCATATGGAAACTAAAGCTACTCTTGGATACAGGGGTTGTAGCTGCATTTGATAGTCAGAAATGGTGTCTTGACTCCTCACAGTCATGTCTGTTTATGAGACTGGCTGTGTGCTCCTATTCACTCGGTGTTTTTGATTCATGAGCATTACAGAAGGTATCAAGTGAACACAATCTGATATGGACAGATTGTTGCAAATGAAATGTTTACTCCAGTACAGCAGTTACAACATCATCCTCTGTCTCTGATGATGAAACCTGTTGACACTGACCTACACAACTAATATTTTTTTACTTAGAATGGGTGGAAAATACAGGATGCTTGTGCTGATCCTCAATGACCATCCTGAGACCACATGGTGGCATCTCACTCAGAGGATGAGTACTTAGTATATTTTGGAAAAAAGAAGAGACAGTTTTAGGAATGACATTCTATTTTGCCCTAAGCTTTTAATTACACTGAAAAAAAAAATTAAAATTCTGTCTTATTGTTGAAAATAATGTAGGAAAAAACCCACACCCACCCTTTTTTAAAAAGGGTTATTTTGGCTTCCTGTTTGACTCGACCTGGTGCCTGAAAGTCTTTGCTGCATGCTGCTTTGCTCATTCAGCAAGCTGCAAGCAGACTGCGAGTTACTATGTGAAAAGGGTCTACCAAATATCAGGACACATATCTGTAAACTTTTCTATAAAAAAAAAAAAAAAAAAAACTAGATTGAAAAACTTCTGAGACTAGAAAAGTGGGACTACAATGCAAAAATAAACCTACTGAAGATCTAAGGAGATACTGTATTAGCAAACTGTAAGGAGACAGGTACCTGTGAACTTGAGAACTGCTGAATACTTTCTTATATCTCTAGACAGTTTAATCCCTTCAAAATGGGACAATTAGGTAAGTGTTTGTAAGTAAAACATATATTCTTCAAAAAGTTCCTAACCATTTAGGGAGAGTTTGTCTCACTTCATTTAAAGGACTTTTAGATGAAATTAGATGAAATACTAATGGAGAGGCATTTGAATCTGTATGTAAGTGCAACTTATTTACCTACACAACCACAGAAAGAGACTAAATTACCATATTATTCAAGAAAATAAATGTGCAGGTAAAGTGGGTCAAATATTACTCTTGGTCTCTAATCTAATTGGCAGATACCATACACAGATGCCACTTAGACTATATAATAAGAGCATTATAAAAATGGGCTAGTGTTTTACAGTTTGACTTTTTTAACACTCAGACCCTTTGAATAACAGGAATATGGATCACCTGTTCATAACTGGAAGATTTTGTTCATGGGGGATTAGAATAATCAGGTTTAGTATATTGTCACACTGATGATTATTATGATGAAATGATCTGTATGAGAATACATAAATGCACCATAGAAAATATTCAAGGCAGTGTAGACAGTATAGTATGGAAGAGAGGACACTGGAAAAAAGAAAATAATTATTTGGTAGCAAACCAAGAGACACAACAAGATTTATGAAAAACAGTAGCTTTTTCAGTACAAGAAAGTTCCAGTCAACTTTGCAGTTAGATTCCTCAATATTGTGAGAGAAAGTTTCAGGGCAAAAGAGAAGACAAGAAAGAACTTAATTAATTTTTAATCTTTGAAAAAGTTGTCAGTGAAAGGGATTATGGATTCATTATAATTTTAATTTGTTAAATGCAAAACAAATCAATTTATTTAGACTTCTTTTTTAATTCCCTTATGGATAATTTAACAGTTTGGATGATTTGATTTAGCTGAATGATTGCAAGGGAAGTTCTTGGCCATGAATACATTTGAAAAATGCCAGACATTCTAAATTTAACATTCTGGCTTTCCTATCACTAGTTACTGGTCTGAATGGTCAAGACACATGCTTTAAATTGGCAGTCTTACATATTGTATAGGTTGATGTCTAAAAATAATCAAATAACTATCTTCAATGGGCTCAATATAATGCTTTATTTCATGTTTTCTTTACATCTAAATTTCTATTTTGTTTGTTTGTTTGCTGATGTGAAATCATACTAGAAACAATCTTTAAAGAAACAGTTAAAACCAGAGATTAGTCCTTGAACAATAACACAGATGCCTACCTCGGAAAGTTTTATTTTCTAAGTTTTTAGATGACTGAATTAATAGTTCTGTGCATTATTTCAAGATCTAAAGGAAAATACATTCTTTTTAGTTATTTTCAAATCTTTTTCATCCATTCACATCTGTCAATTATACTTCAGTGCAGGAAAGCACTTAAGCACCTGAAAATGACAGTGAAAAGTGTCACTAAATATTTCCTGCAATCATCTTTTCCAATCTTATTCTAGTGTTCAATTGTTTTTGGATTTTTGCTGATGTATTTAGATGCATTCTAATTTGTCCTCTACCCATAACTTTTTATTGCCTACATTTATTTTTCTCCCGTTTCATTTTATCTAATTTTAATACTCCAAATTCTAAGATCTCACAATCTCCTCTTATTCTAGACTAAAAGAGTATGTGAGATTGCTGAGACTGGCCTTGTGGTCACAGGCAGTATCTCAGTGCAGGAAATGTGGGCCAATGAGTTTGAGAATAATGCATCAGTATTAGGAGGGACTTCAGTATAGTAGTTCTGAGTACATTACAAGGTATCTTTTCATGGGCAAGGGTAGTCATATCCAGGATCAATGCCAAGAGTGGCTCAGTGGGAATGTTATCCTCCACTGTCAAATTCTGAGTACTGGGAGGAATGAAACTTAGGAAGATCCAACTGTTAATTAAATAGTTACATGCCGTTGGCTATAAATGGTTGCACCTGCTAAGGGCAAACTTGTTAATGTCAAAATGATAGTGTAAAGTATGATGGCGTTACTATTATGGGTCTAGTCAATGCAACTTAACTAATGAGTCAGATTATTGTCATCCATTGTGAAGCCTGCTTACTTCTCTTCAGGTCCTTCCTTGTAAAAGGTCCTTTCCTCTTCAAATATTTTAATATCTTTATTGGACCTCTTGAGCAGTTTAAATGTCTGCTCTTGTCCTTGTATTGCTTGACAGAAGACACAAGTTCACAAATCTGTTTCTGGAATACTTAAGATGAACATAAAACTATGACCATTCCCTGGTTCTGATGAAATCAAAGCCTGTTAAACTGTGCTGGAAATGTACTTGAGTAAGCTTTTACTGTGGTCTCTGGCTTGCTCCTGCTTAGTTGTGGGGGAAAAAAAAAAACACGCAACAAGAAAAAACCTATTTGGAAGCCTTAGAAATACAGGTATTCATGGCAAGTCTGTGACTCATTTACTGCTCAGTAACCTCATTAAAAATCTGAGAGAAAAAATTTGACAGAGAATTGGAAGAGACTTTCTGGATCACTAAAGCCAGTTCTCTGATGACACAGGTATATGTGATGTAAACAGTTTCTTAAGCTGCCTCTCTCTGAAATCGAATGGAGTTTTGAAGCTTGGTTTTCAATGCCACTTCTTTGGTGTTCAACAGATGTGTAAGAAAATGTTCAGACGAGAGTCCTGCACTGGTCATGGTACACCCGTTATCTGAGTACTGACTAGAGAAGGATCTCCCTCTCAATCTGCTGGCAATGCTCTTCCTAAAACCATATAGGAGGTTGTTGGCTGTCTTTGCCCAAGGACCTATTGTTGGGAATTGTTCTTCTCGTGGTACATTTGTCCCTCTTCGACTTTTACTGACATACTGTGTCAACTCTGACATATTGCATTTACTGAGACAAAATAAGACAACTTTCTTCCTTCGCTATGCCAGACTAAACAGCTTGCTGTCTTACAGTTTCCTTTTTATTCCTCAAACCATGTCACAGTGCTTTTTCATGCATGTTCCAGTGGTACTGTATTTTTTGGAAATACACAGGACACTGAAGTGTCTTCCAGATGAGACTGTCAGAAGGATAGTGGATCAGAACAAAAGTTTTGATCCATCTAGCTGAGTATCTCTTCTCATCTGTACTTTAGACAGAACAATACTACCCAATTCCTACTGGAGACATTATCAATTTATTTTAAGATATGCAGAGCACAGTCATAGAACACACATAACAATGAATTACTATGTGCATGTGTTTGCTTTATGATATTTCTATTGAACAGCATACTTACAATGCAAATCTTTTCATAGACAGCAAATAGTGGAAAATCTCATCTCAATCAAACCATCTAAAAATGAATTATGATCCCCTCTCCCATCAAATATATATTAGTTCCATTAACAATCCTTGGTGGGTTTTGAAAAATCAGTTTCTTTCCCTATGCCATTTACACAAGAGTAGTACAAGGAAAAGAGTTTGACCTTTTTCTCATATGTGCTGCCTTTTTTTTTTTTTTTTTCTTTTTGTAGAGAATTTCTGGAAATTTCCAGTTAGCTTTGAAGCTAGAAATATTTTGTATGGATTGGCATTGCCCACAGAAATTGGATTCAGTTGTCCTTTCAATAATTGGATGGTATTTAATGACAGTGTGTAGGTACTGTGAGCTCAAGCTCAGTCTACGACGCAGAAGACAAGGTGACAGAACTGACAGGTCTTGTATATCTCCATAAAATAATGCAAGACTGCACAAATATTAACCTGGCTCCCAGACACTGTAGGTGAAATGGTGTGATGCTGCTACTGAGTTAGGCCCCATCCCTCTTAATTAGAACTGGTTAGTTGTGATCCATAGTCAAATTGAAGTTGATTGCATGCAAGGATCAGACGCAGATGGTTTGGGGTGACATTCAGTACTTATAATGTACTGTGGGACAAAATCAGCTGTTTTTATTTCTAACAGTATGCAAAAGTATGATTTAAATATACCTGTACAGGTGTGTATATAAAAGAATGGCTTGCCATGGTTAGCACTAAGGTTAAAGATTTTACGTATGAAGTTTACTAAAACTTTAGAAAAACTAGATCTCAACCTTCTGAAAACTCCTACTGAATAAAAGCAGCTTTTACTTTCTAAGCAGCTATATAACACCAGAAAAGCTGAATGAAAGCTAACTCCTCCCCAACTGTGACATGAAGATCTTTCCTTCTAAGTGTAAGTGAATATTTTCCCACATGTTTAAACTTCAAAGTTTTTGCTTCTACCATTTAATTTCTTTAGGTAAATTTATTAATTACTATATTTCATCTGATATAGGCAGAGATTATTCACTAAACTTTAAACTTAAATGATAGAAGGGCAACATCTGTTGCCTAGTAACATAAATGTATGGTTATATTCTGGGATTGCTATCTAGTTTCATAAGCCTTTTTGGACAAATTGTGTATCTCATTAGACTCAAAGTCACCTGCATCCCACACTGACTCTGTGCTCATGCAAATTACATACACAAATTGCTTTAGGGGCATGTTTGCCTTAAACTATGTCTGCCGGGGGTGAATTGGCTGGGAGAGGGCTGGTACTCGCTTGAACTGCTGAGTCACAGCACGTTCCTGCTGTATTCAGGACGTGCCTGCACCTTGCAGCCTTCAATGCTGCAACTGTGGTTGTGAGATTCAGTCAGGACTGCCTGAAACTTTCAGCCTTGTAAGCAAACGGAGGGGTAGAGGGAGAAATAGTAGGTAACGAGGAGATGGTGAAACAGCGGGCATCATCATGACATTTAAGACGTGTGAAAATTAAGTTATGCGTAGGAATGCAGTCATCTGAAATAAAGCGACCAAAAAATCTAGAGGGGTCCCTGGTGTAATGTAATACGAGGAAACTGGGGAAAGGTGGAATAAACAAGATAAACTGTTGATTAAATAAGATGTTAGGTCAGGTTCCAAGCTTCTTTAAAGAAGCTTACCTCTGCTGGATGTGAAACTGAAGATGGATATCATCCCTTCAAGTTTTCAGTGTTCCAGGCTGAGTCATCACTTGTTTCTTCTCTGTTGCAGCTGATGAGAATGATGACACTGGGTACATGAAGCTCAAGTGTGTCATGCATCAAGTGCATCAGACACCCCAAACCCATTGCACAGATGACTTCTACACTCTGTGTTACAGAACAGTGTGTAAAAAGGACACAAGACCTGAAATGAGGCAATTTGTATTGGTACAGATGCAAGAGTAGGATATTGCATCTTGAAGGAAGGTGTAAGCAGGGAGAAATCAACATTTTGGGCCCTGATACATAAGTTTTGATAACTTTTTATCCTATTTGCTGTGTGCACGTGTCACCCACAAATTGTGACATCCATCTCTGGTAGGAGCACCTGAATGCAGAACTGCCAGTGAATGCCGAATAGTTACAGAGTATTTACACAGAATCAACCGCTGTTGCTCCATTTCAGCTACCATGCCTCCTGTTCTCTGTTTGCTGTTGATACTTTTTCACTGATGTTTTCCTAGGTGTTTTTACTTCATAGCCTGTTTTTAAAGACAGATATCCAAGACTGACATGGATAAGTATAAAAAATTATTGGGAGACTGACGCAGGGTAAACAGGGTCTCAGTTATACTTCTTGTACTTAATTCTATAATTTTGTGCTCTATTCTATCAGGAAATACTGCCATGTCAAAACTGCTTTCTCATATTGCAACAAGTAGTAGAATTTAAGAAAATCCTCTTTGATGAGGCACTTTCTAAAAACAATCTCTTATTAATCAAAATCTTTTACAAATCAGTACAAAATATCCTTTCCTCTTAAGAAAACACTCTCAGAAGAAGTAACACTTCTGGTTAATGTCACATGTTAACTACAGTTGATTAGAGCCCATTATAATCAGGAGGAACTGAGAGTTAAATGACACACTAAATGAAAGTTTAAAATGAAATGAAATTTAAATGAAATCTTTTGTCCCTAGCAGAATTTTTCTAAACATGTATAAATATTTAAGGATAAGACATTATGCTGCTTAGCACATCAAGGCCCCAACCTTTACCTTGTACTTCCAGTGAACTTTGAATATTAAAATAAAAAATTTAAACAAACACATTCAATGGAAATCTTTTATGTGATAAAACTGAAAGTCACCGAAGTACCTGGAGCCATAGAAATTGCACATGGAAATCCATTCTGAGCCATAACCAAACATGAGGATTCCCTACCACTTTCAAAAGACATTTTACTCCAGAGCAAGGTCAGGGCAATCCAAAACACAAATACAGTCTGGGGGGGCGAATGGATTGAGACCAGTCCTGAGAAGAACTTGGGAGTGTTGGTTGATGAGAATGCCAATATAAGCCCTCTGTGTCCACTTGCAGCTCACAAAGGCAGTTGTATCCTGGGCTGCATGAAAAGTGTGGCCAGGTCAAGAGAGATGATTCTCCCCTTCTGCTCTTGTAAGACCCCACAGTGAGTGCTGCATTCACCTCAGGGACCCCCAACATGAGGGACATGGACCTGTTGCATTGGGTCCAGAAGAGGGTGACAAAGATGACCAGGTTGCTGGAGAACAGGATAAGGTTAGGTAGGCATAATCAGATATGGAGATTCTCCTCCCTTAGCTGTACTAAGTGATGGAAAATGGACACTTGGGTAGGTGCTTCACCAGCAAAATAAATAATTCAGTAATGATTCCATAAAAACCCTTTAACTCAGCTGAGGAACCTATCTACAAATAAAATTGGGCATATGCATAACATTTTTCAAGGTCTGTGTTTAAATTTCAGAAATGGAGATGAGCGCCAAAAATTTGCGTTAAATCATGGAAATTTTTAGAAACAAGTAACTGAATATATTCAAAATACTTCACATAATCCCCAAGCACACACATACACATAAGCTGTTGCTAAAATTGTCACATGCTTTCTATTATCTTCTTGAACTATAGACTGAGGAATAAAACAGGCAGAGCAAGTGTTATATGTAAATAGTGATACCTATCAAGAATTTTTGGGAAATGAATTCTAGAGTTGGGCATGCATGATGGCCACTACAAAGAAACAAACTTATGTACATTGTTATTGCATGTTTCATGGAAGAAACCCCCTACTTTTTGGATTAAAGCTACAGACAATTATGCAGCTAAGTGGAAATGTGTTTATTTTGTAAATGTTTTTGTAGAAAATGTGGAAATGTCCCCAAATACATGGTAAATAGTATTAAATCTGGTAAATAAATATGGTAAATAGTATTATATCTACCACAGAAAACTACAAAACTCTATTAGAAAAAAAGGCTTATTACTCGATTAGGTGATAACTCTGCTATAAGAACCTCCTCCTGCATTCTTTTTCTACTTTACACTACGCTTTGAGCATTCTTAAGTACTTGGGGCCATGCAGTGTTTATTTTAGTATATGTTTTCCATAACATTCAGGAGAAAGAAATCTCTGAATTTCTCTAATTGATCATGATATTGACACTGTACTTCTGTTAAATGTTGAAGTAAATTTTACTCCTGTTGTGTTGGAAATTGATAGGTCCTTTTAGGGGAGAGAAGAGACTTTCAAGACCATAAGGATGTGGTTAAATTTTAAGTTTTAAACTTGAAATCACCCGCAAATTTTTTACCTACCTAAATCTCACCAACTGGAATTGTATGCCGTTGCCTATATGCAGGTATCTACTTCACTTAAGGTAGCACATGAGGCATCTGCAAAAGGTTAGCAGATGCAAAACAGGACTTAAAGGATATCCATACCCTTTTGCAGTGGCTGCTAGAGGCCAGACAGAATAAGATGTGTCCTAGTTTCTGCTTAAACCACATCAGATACAACTAAAACTGACATCTTGAATTCCTTCTATAAATGATGAAAAGACAGAAGAAGTCTATTTTTAGGAAGGATGAATTATCCTCCAGGAATGTTTATCCCTTTCCATTTACCATAGAGCAAAACTAATTTACATGCTTGGGTCAGACATCCAAATTTTAGCTGGCTAAAGTTAAATAAAATTGGTTCTCTCCCAAGGCATTTGTAGTGCCCTTACATACTTTTGCTAAGGATCAGAGATATGTTTTCATGTAAGTCAAACAGTTCTAGTCTACAGGACATACACATCATATTGCTTCAATGTGTTGACCAGACCCTTTCCTCCTAACCTGTAAGTCTGTTTACCTTAACTTTTACTGCAGCTTTATTCAAAAAACTGGACCAGCCAGTGCCTATGGATAAGTTTTTATAAGTCCTGTCCCAAATTGTGATTGATTAGTGCCTACAGAGATAAAGTTTGTTTATCCAGATTTTAAACCTCAACGCATGCTAAATGACCACAAAAAAATCTGCATACCTCATGCATGGTGACCTCTGAAGCCGTTAAAAAACTTGAAATCATTCAACTTGAAGGTCACAGGCATGCTTATACAGCCCAATTTCTTTCTGTGAGATTTCCACAAAGTCTAACAAAGTATTTTTGTTTGTGTGCCACTAGGTGATAATGAAATGCCATGGAGGACATCTTGGTAAGTCATTCCCAGTTGCCTCTCCTTCCAGTTGAAATCTCATAAAATAACTAAAAAGCCAACTAATGTTGCAGCTTTTCTGTATTGGTTCTCAAATAATCACTGGTTGAGCTGTACATTTCCAATGGAATCAAATGGTATGTGTTTTTCACTTGCCCTGAATATAAATGCTGCATCTTAAAAGTAATAGCTTTGGCTGGATCCCTTTCAAGTCCAGAGGATGGTTTTAAATTCACATTTCTACAAAATTTATGTGATGAGAGGTCTCTGGGAATTGTTAGTTGCAGCAGTACCTAATCCACGCCCTCATGCACATGCAACTGGAAAATATACTCCAAGACACATCTCTTTCTGTCTTTAATATTTGTCTTGGTATAGGGCATATTGCTCACCACCAATTAAGATGTTTGGGAGAATTCATAATTATTTATTTTCTTGAAGTTACAGAAAAAAAATTACTGATAAAAATTAAAATTATACTTTTTTTTTTTTTCATGTAGCCTTTGAGAGTGAATTTTTAAGACCTTGTACTGGTAATATGGAGGGGCATATATTGTAAAAAAATTGAGGTCTTCAGATTCATTTTTAACTAGCAGAATGCACTTTAAGCCACCACTACAATTTGGGTGTTTGAGGTTAACATATAGATGGACAAAAATACTTCCTCATTTGTCGATCTTCGATACATTTCCTTGATTGAACTGGGATGGCAGAAATGGCCCAGAGGAATTATAGAAGCTTTCAATTCCTATTAAGGAAATTTTTTTCCAAGCATAGAAACTGCTGATAGTCTGGTTCATTATCACAGTAGTTGCCTTATTTCTTAACATCTCTGTTTCATTTTATTGTTAGTTTACATTCTTCTTCTCTCTCTCTCCTTTTCCCTCTGTCTTCCAATATATTATTACAGCAAGTCTTCCTCCATTTTTAGATTTTTTTTCTAGCTCTTATCCATTAGTTTCCTTTTTCTTCATTTCTCTTTTATTCTTAAACATCAGAAGGCATTATCCATAAATATTCAGAGAATGAACAGTAGAAAGTTAATTTGCCTGTATACTGACATGCAACATCTAATCTCCCCATTTTGTTTCTTTTTGATTTTTCTCCAGGATTTTGAGAACAAAAAAGAAAATTGGTTTGCTATTTAATGGCATTTACACATCTTATTAGATTTATTTGGATTAGCTGAATTCACATTTTAAAGTTTGCACTTCATCTATATAAGTAATAGAAATATTCTTTTCTTACTAATGGCTATGAGCAATATTTTGCAAGTGGTTGCAAATCCATTGTCATAATTAATTGTAGAATGAAGGACAAAATCCCAAACCTGACACTTGTTTCACATCAAAGAAGGCCAAACTAGTTTGACTGGACATTTTCTAGGGGGAAATAAAAGAAAATAGCTTGGGGTTCTTTTGCAGTTAGAGAAAATGTTGCATACATAACTAATCTGTGGTGTTATTCACTAATGATTTTAAGCATCTAAATGTTTTCTGAGTAATCCCTAGGCATACAAAACAGCTACTTTACTTATAGACTTTGGACACCAAAGTATGAATTAAAATGAAGAGGTTTCTTTTTTGGATATACAAACTCTAGTCTCGATTTTAAGTATTACCACAGACTTTCCGCTTGCACAGGAACAATTGACTGTGGTGATAGTTATGCAGATGGATGCGGGCTCCTGTTTCTGGATTTTAAGGTGTTTAAACACACTCCAGGTCCAGATAATTAAGATGGCATTGAACTTGTGTGAATACCCTCCTCCTTAGAGACCATCTTCATGCAAATCAGAACTGGAGAATTTACCCATATGTTGCACACAGCCTACAGGCTCATTTACAACAGTGCAATTGGTATTTAGACAAGATGATTTTCAGATATTAAGGAAAACAAAGGCCAACCACGCATTGAATTAATATATGAAAATACATTTTTCCCTTATTGAATGTATTGGAAACTCAGAAGGTTATTCCAAACATCCAGTCTGAGAGTCTAAAGTAAATTGGTTGGTTTCCCTCTATAAAGAACAGAGGGGAAGATACATAGCAGGAGCCATGTATTTCCAATCCAAATGTTAAATAAACATCTTGAATGCTACCTACTGTATCTTTGAAACTTATTGGCTCATACCCATCTTGAAAATTTATTTAGGGATACCACCTANCTGGATGGAAAATGCATCTTTATCATGGGAAAGAGACTACCCATACAGTAGTAATTTCAGAGTCATCGAACCCATCTGTCTAACACAAATGATGAGATGACACTGCTCCACCTGAAGCCCAGAACTGCTGTCTCACAGCTGTTCCAGGACCCAGCACAGCAGACATATCTCCCACAAGAAAAGGTAACACCCAGGACATCTGAAAAATGCTTGAACATCCAGGGACTGGAAGACCACGGCACAAAAAATATCTGGTGTACATAAAATCCGGCAGCCTTTCCCTTCCTGTTAACATCTCAATGTCCTTGCAAAACCGACAGCTAGCCAAGAGTTTTGGTTCAGAACAAACAAACTTCATTTCCCTTACAACGATACATCATGTTGGCATAAAGCACTTGGGTATTTTTAACCTAGTGACTCTCCTTCATTGGGCTTTTCAGCCTACTTGAAACATCTCTGTGTTGTGAGCTCCTTGGCATGCCAGCAGTTCAGCTGCCATAACAAAATGCACAATTTTAAAGAGCTTGTTTTTAAATTAGTGTCATCATGAGATATTCATTTGTAAAGTACTTATTTATCATCTGACATAGATTTCCATGATAATTCTCAATTACTTTACTTATTGTTCTTACAGGAGAGTGAAGTCATCAGAGAGATGATGTACATAAACACAAAATCAAAGGAAAAACATCAAAAGTGACGAAAAGTATAGAACACATATATGTCTCTACTGTACAAGAATAGCACTGTTACCAACTTACAAAATAAAAAAATTTAAAAAAAAATCACTTTTATGATGGTAAGAGCAAAGATCTGATTGTTACAATAAAACTTGTCCCTTAGGATCCACAGTTCAGGGTCTTTCTAAATGTGGAATTTCTTGTCTCATTAGAATGTCCTCATTTTGGAAGCAGAATCATAGAATCATAGAAATATTTAGTTTGGAAAAGAGTCTTAAGATCATTGAATCCAATTATTAACCCAGCAGTGCCAAATCCACCACTAAACCATGTCCCAAAGCACCACTATCTTTTAAATGACTCCACTATTTCCCTGGGCAGCCTGTTCCAATGCTTGATAACAGTTTCTTTAAAGATTTTTTCCTTAGTATCTAATTTAAATCCCACCTGGTGCAACTGAGGCCTTTTCATCTTGTCCTACATTTCCTCTTGTTCTATCACTTGTTACTTGGGAGAAGACTGATCCTCCCCTGGCTGCAACCTCCTTTCAGGTAATTGTAGAGTGAGATGGTTCCCCCTGAGCCTCCGTTTCTTCAGGTTAACACCCCCAGCTCTCTCAGCCACTCATCATAAGACTCATGCTCCAGACCCTTCCTCAGCTCTGTTGCTCTTCTCTGGACATGCTCCAGCACCTCAATGTCTTTTTTTAGTTGGGCCAAAACCAAACACAGGATTCAAGGTGTGGCCTCACCAGTGCCCAGTACAGCTGGACCATCACTGCCCTGGACCTGCTGGCCACACTGTTGCTGATACAGGCCAGAAGGCCCTTGGCCTTCTTGGCTACCTGGGCACACTGCTGGCTCATGTTCAGCCACTGTCAATCAGCACCTCCAGGTCCTTTTTCCTGGACAGCTTTCCAGCCACTCTTCTCCCAGCCTGTAACACTACTTGGGGTTGTTGTGACCAAAGCACAGGACTGAGCACTGTGCCTTGTTGAAGGTCATGCGATTGGCCTCAGCCCATTGATCCAGCCTGTCCAGATCCCTTTGCAGAGCCTTCCTTCCCTCACGTAGATCAGCACTCACACTCAGTTTGGTGTCATCTGCAGATCTGCTAAGGATGCACTCAATCCCTTAGACTAGATCATTGATAAACATATTGAACACCAGTGACGCCAAAAACTGAGCCGTGGGGAACCCCACTGATGACTGGCCTCCAGCTGGATGTAACTCCATTCAACTCCACTCTCTGGGCCTGGCCATCCAGACAGTTTTTCACCCATCGTACAGTGCACCCGTCCAAGGTAGGAACATCCAGTATCTCCAAGAGAGTGCTGAAGAAAGAAGTGTCCAAAATTTTACTAAAGTCTAGGTAGACAACATCCATATCCTTTCTCTCATTCACTAAGTGGGTCACATGATCATAGATGGATATCAGGTTGGTCAAGTAGGACCTGCCTTTCATAAAGCCATGCTGGCTGGGACTGATTCCCTGGTTGTTCTGTACAGGCTGTGTGACAGTACTCAAGATGATCTGCTCCATGACCTTCTCCAGAACTGAGGTCAGGCTGACAGAGTTGCAGTTCCCCAGATCCTCCTTCCAATTCTTCTTGTAGATAAGAGTCCCATTTCCCAACTTCCAGTCAACTGGCATCTCCCTAGTTAGCTGGGGCAGTTGGTAAATGATGGAAAATTGCTTGGTGAGCACAACGGGTTTCAGTACCTGTAAACTTTTGATGTGGCATAAAAAGTTCAGTTTAATTATTTCTAATTTGATTGCAAATGCTTACTGATATTTTGCAAAAAGAATACATAACGTCAATATTGAACAGATATTTCAAATACAAAACTGAAAACATAAGCATGAGACTCCTGCTTCTCAAACATCTTCAAATATGTTGAGACAATATCAGAAACATGAAAAAACAGACACATCCTTAAAATCATTTTTTAATTTCAGAATAGTGGACTTTTTTCTATGTTAGTTTTCTACATTCTAGGAAGTACTAATTGTAACTGAAAGTGACCCTCCAAGTTTGTTTCATGCAAATCACATAGGACGATTGAAGAAGGCTGGGCAAATTATTTTTACTATAGAGGTACTCACTTTGACTGGTTTTTAACAGATTTTAGCAGATCATGTACGAGGAAATCCAAATCTTTTTTTTTGCCTTTGGAGTATAATTCCAAAATACTGCCTCAGTTCCTGACTTTGTCTTACTAAATTCCAAAGCACTATCTCTAATGATTTTAATGGATGAAATGAAAGATTCTGATAGAGAGAAATCAGAATATTATTTTAATTATTTATGCTATTATGCATATTAATTAACAGTATACAGATTAATTTTAGTTTAAATTAATATTCAGATACCTGGACATCTGATTGAAAGAAACATGCATACCAACTGTGAGCTTATAATGATCTTCTGCAGACTTCTTGAAGTAGATAATGAATCTCATAGATTTATAAAGCTGTCCTGATTTCATCTGGGATGCAGTTAGTTTCCTTCTCTGTACCTGGTACAGTGCTGTGGTTTGGATTTAGTATAAGAATAATGTTGATAACGCCCTGATGTTTTGGTTGTTACTAAGCAGTGGTTACCCTAAGGCAAAGACTTCCAGTTTCTCATGGTCTACCAGTGGGAAGGGGCACAAGATGCTGGAAGGAAGCATGGTTGGTACGGCTGGCTCCAACTGACCGACGGGGTATTCCATTCCATGGATTGTCATGCGCAGTATATAAACTAGGGGGTAGTTGGCAGGAGTAAGTGATTGCTTCTTGGAGATGGGCTGGGCATTGGTCAGCAGGTGGTGGAGAAAAAGCAGGAGTTGAAAACACTGTAGATCACTGTACACCTTTACAACATGATGTTACTGCTCTGTGGCAAGGTGTGTAATCAATATCTGCAGACAACAACTGATACAACTCAGTTGCACTTATGAATCTGCTTTGTAGCATGTTTTTATTATATTCTGTGTTCTCCCGCTCCAGATTATTTTTGTTCCAGATCCCAAAATTTGCTGAATTTCACAAAAGAAATTGATTACTAGCTTTTTTAAGTATGAAAGAAGACATTATGGAAATCTTCAGCCATCTCATTAGATGTATTTTTGAAATAGGTGCAATTTTAGAAAACAATGTTTCAGGTTAAATTTTTACCATGTACAGATAGGGATTGATTTCATTAGGCACATCCTTATACAGTGGATATTTAATAATCTCTGGATTAGTGCTTCTGAACATAAAAGTGGATGGAGGCACAATCATGGACCAGCTGTTAACAAAAGCCCAGTAATGAACACTGTCAATTAAATTAGTGTGTTCAAAATAGTAACTTAAATAATGTTCAGGACTGACAGAGTTATCTACCCTCAACACCTGTTTTAGAACATTGAAATTGAACTGGGAATTAATGAATGAAAAATTCCTCTTAGTATTAATCTGGCACGGGACTCCAAGGTATGTAATTGGTTAACCTTTCTAATCTACCACTTGAAGAGAATGTCATATAAGAAAAGCAAGCTGAATAGATGGTGTAAAGTCTGTGACTGTCTCATAAACAAGAATTTCTCATTTCAAAAACACAGTTTTAGGTCAAGAGCAAGGCAAATACACCAAAATTGCATTTATGTGTTTGCAAAACATTTAGTTCAAGATAAAGATAATTCATGGCTTGAGAGAAATTTCCTTAATCAGCATTAATCCAAGCATAGAACTTGCTTCAAATGCAGAAGAAAGGCCTTTTTTAAGATACTTGTTTCCATTCAATTGATTTTTCCAATAACCATATCCACTGGAAAACAAAATTCAATTTAGAAAACCATTTACTGTATCTTAATTAAATCCTAAAGACCATGGTGACATTTTTTTTTCTAAGATCTAATAACAAGACAGCCAATTAAGATGTTAATTCTGAAATAAAAGGCAAATTGTACGCTGTGATTAGCACAGTGTTTTGGAGTTCTTTATGTGAGGACTGGCTGAGAACAATCTCTGATTTAAATGACTGATTTACCTGTTTTCTCCTGAATGCTAAAACTCTCCATGTCTTTTTAAGTGTGTGAGGGATGATTCACCTGTAAAAGGCTCAGACAGGAGTAAAAGGACTAAAATATTGTGATGCCTGAAACCAATAGGTGGAAAACTATTTAATTAGGAGTAGTGAGTAGAATCTACCACTAATATTATTTTAGAATTTAAGATTCATAGACAATCCAGGAGCTGGGGATGTTAAGACCTCTGCAGGAATAGGCTACGTAAAATACTCAGACATAAAATCAGTCAAATGAGTAAAATAAACATAAAAATACATGAAGATAGGAGAACAAAAATAAACAGTATCATGAGGTAATATGATAGTGACCCTCTGCTCACTATTGCCATGTTTTTAGAAGGACTGTAAAGGACAATATCTAAACTGAGATTTAAAGGAGCCTGAGACATTTTGTGAATCTTGATAGGAAGCACATCGCAGCTGAAATAGGCTGCCAAGGCAAAAAAGTCTTTTGAAGAAGTTGTATCCCTCCCTGAAATACTCATGGGACAGAAGGCACAGTTTATAAACATTACTTGTTAGCTGTGTCTCATGACTTCACACAGAATAAGGTTAGCATTTCATCTGAAAAGAACTTTTTTTTTTCTGGGATGAAAAATAACAAAAAAAACCCCTCAAAAACAGTCAAAGGAAATAAATGTTTACTGCTATTGCTGATTATTGATGTCTTTGATTTGAGAGCCCCTTAAAATGTCATTGTTAAAATAGGTATGAAAACTACATTTCCAATGTGATACAACCATAATGAATGGAATCACAAGGAAGGGAATGCCCACAAAAAGAAAAAAAAAAAAGCAAACTTTCATTACTACAAATTTTTGCAACTGTGGTATTTAAAACAATATCATTTGTAGAACTCTGCAAGAGTCTAGAACTAATCTCAAAAGTCACTTGCCCTCTTCTGATAGTAAATACTTAGTTTCTATAAGCATATAAAGTTTTAGAACTTTTGCACAAGGCACTGGATTCTGTCTTAAGAGCTCTGCATGAGAGTGTCACCACTAAAGCTGCTGTATACTTGGAAAAGAGAGCAAACCTAGAAACTATGTTGTCGTGTGTTGTGCATCCAGATTCACCTCAGTCTGTCTCTGATAGCTCCCAGCTACCTAAACCATGAAAAATGTCCCCAGACAGAACCAGGGTGGGGCTGAAATTAAGGTCAGAAATCAGATTTCTTCCTTGAAATTTCTCACAATGAACTGTTTTAAGCTTTTGAAGTTTGTACCCTCCAGGACAGTCCTGGATGGGATTTCCCAAATCTGGAAGGATTTTCAGACAGTTTGTTCCTCAGAGTCGGTGGGGAGACATTCAGCGTGTGTTTAGTAGGCTCAACTGTCCCTTGGCATATCTGACAGCTCCTTTTTAATGTAAAAGGCAGCAGTAGAGCTCAGAACCTGTCTCTGAATACAGAGAGAAGCTACAGAAGTATGCAGAAATGTGAATTTAGTATGGACAAAAAAGGAATCAAGGTGAAGCATTCTTTTTTCTGAACATGAATAAGTTCCTACGCTTGAGTAGATTTTCACTATAAACCTCCCCCTCTTTTAAAAAACTTGTGTCTGTTAAACCCGTAACTGAGAAAGCACTTCACATCTGCCCACCAGTCTGAAGAACAATGACACCTCTGCTTTCCCAAGAAGCCAATACGCCATCTAAGAGAGGGATACATTGGTCAAGTCCTATCTTCCCTGATTCTCAGCACACAGTGGATGCTTGGATGTATTCACCCCAAAACCCAGCAGAGGACAATTTACCTTATCTAGGTCCGAATATCCATGTGTACAATGTACCTTGCCACTGACTATTTAAGTGAGCTCAGACCAATCTAACATTGGTCTTAGTTTAAGATGAATCTTGTACTTCTCCATCAGTGCAATAAAGTGTTCAGATAAAAAATCTATTTAAATTAAGAAAGAAATTATGATTTAAAACCATTGCTGCTTATTTTGAAGAGTAATTAGCTCCTTTTCTCTGATACGTAGGATGCAAGATTCAGACAACACTCGTCTCAGAGAATCAAAGAGGATATAACCTGAGCTCAAGACAATTTCTCTTAGAGAAATGTAACAGTCACTGCTGGTATAAGAAAGCTTCAGAAAGAACGACAACTGTTTCCTTGCCTGGGATCTATGTCCTGACCCTTTCAGAGGAGTGCTCAGAAGGAAGATACGCATTTTCAGCTGGTTGGGAAACACCTTGACTGCGTCCCTGTGGGTGAGAATTTCTGCACCTCTCAACTGAGTTATTGTAACTGAACAAAATGTAGGCTCTGTGGTACCTGCACTATTTGCTACTGGTGTTATTCCCAGGGTACTCCTTTGGCCCTATGGTTTTCAGCTGGGAAAGAGGCGTTAACACTTTGTGGAATATGAGTCATTTACTCTTCTGGCTACAAGAGCACAGCTAGAATGAAATAACAAACTGCCACAGAGCTTCTGGCTGCCAGTTGGTGAAGCTGGCATATTAAGTTCAATGTAGTGTAAAATAATGGGGGACACGATTAGAAAATACTAATTACCTTTACCCAACTCTTTTACTGGCAGATTCCTCATGACAAGGACTTATGGAGCACCAAGAAGTAATTAGATCTCTGACAGAGCTATTGCTGCATAAGTAATGAAGCTGACTATTTTCTTATTGCTAGATAATATCAGTTATATATCTTATAATAACAAGAAAAAATATACATGAAGGTCCTCAAAAGTTACAGCCAGGATGTGACAGCTTCCGAAGCAGTTCTGTCTTTGATTTTTGTTTTTAAAGACAAAAAACTTCTGTGCATTCATTACTGTCTTTCTCTGAAGGCAATTTCCAGTAATCAGCTATCAAAAAAAAGCAGACAGAAAATCTGCAGTTGGAGTTTTCATTTCTGGACGTTTCCTTCTATGCAGGAGTTTCTAGTTTGCACAAGTATCTGCGGTGAGAGCAAGCAACTAAATAACACATTTTTGCATATTGCTTCTGCTCAAAGTCACCTAAAATCTCTGTTAAGTGTAGATTTACCATCAACCCCCATGTTTTGTGACGGTCATCCTCCTCAAGATATTGCTACGTTGATACTACATTACAGTACAATTTTCATCACGTCAGAAATGCTCAGATAAAAACAGATTTGGGGTGATTAACATGCCATTTTTGTTACTCAGCCTGCCTCCAGGTGATGTATATTTGGCTATGGAAAGTAAACTGATTTAACCAAGGCCCGAAATCTTTGAACACATGAAGAGTTCGGAAAATGATTCAAACAAAAATATACTTAATTTACTTTGCTTTAACTTCTAGGATACAAGGAACAGTTTTCCTGCTGGCATGCATTGGTAGAACTATATTAAAAATCATCTGAGCCAATCTTATTTAAAAAGAATGATCTGTGCCACACTATAAGACAAGAACGTTTAACAATGTATCAGTTTAAACGTATTAAATCACCATGTTTTATAACTACATTTTCCCAGGATAGAAATTACCTACTCATTATGATTCAGCCAGTCTTCACTTCCTTCATTGTTACTAATCAAACACAAATAAAGATTGAAGAGTACAGTAAATATAGATTTTATTTTATTAACTTTAACTTCCTAATCAAAATACTGTTTATTTAATCAATTCTATAATCACATGTTTCTAATATGCAAATGATCAAAAGAATTCAGCTTGGGCCTCACTCCTTGAAGTAGTACATGACTTTTTTATCTGCTCTTCCTAAAAGCAGTATATTCTTGCCAAGATTTATAATGTCTTTTCAAGGCAGTAGTAGACTAAATTCCACCAGAACAAGGTTTAGTGAGTTTCAGTATTTCGTTCACGTTATCAGTCGCCTTCAGTCTTAACCTCTGGAGAGACAATGGCTTCTCTAGAAACTATTAATTCAGCCACAGTGAGGGGAAAATGCACTGGAGTGAGTACTACTTTGTCATTATAATAGAGTGATAGAAAAATGAATTACACCACAAGTTTACAAATTGTGAGTTTTCATTACTCTGAGTAATATTCTTTCATAATCACTCACCAGTGCTAGTGAGATGGGTTCCTCTGTATAAATCTCCGCTGCATGGGTAGTGTTTTTATGTTTGGATCTTCAGGGTGTTTTAAGCACAACTAAATCATCTCAAATGCGAAGCTGAAGAAAGAATCTCTCTGTCTTTCTAATTCTCAATGTCCTTCTCCAATTGAAAAATGGAACACATGGCAAAAATTGTAAAGCTGGAACAACGGAGTATTTACTGTCCAAGTGGTCCAACATTACTTCCCCTTTGTCTGCCACACACTTTTCTACTGTTTGTCTACACAAAAGACCTCTATAACTAAGAAGATGTGAACAGATTTGCCTGGGGAAGAGGCTGTTCCTGGACCACATGATCTGGAACAGCTGCTCTTTTTCAAAAGGTGGAAACACAGAGCTACAAAACCCTGAGTCTTTCCCTTTTATAAATATGTTCTCTGTATACAGACATGTGCGTGTGGTTTGTGTGTGTGCAGTGAGTCACTATTCCTAGAAGCAGACTCAGGGATGGTGCAGATAAATCAAAAAAACAGAAAGAGGAAAAAGAAGTCAAGGAAAATATCATACCCACACACTACAGAGAAATATAATAGAAAGGAAACAGATCTTAACTCTTAATCAGTACCTTCCAGCAAACCTCTGTGTCTGTCCTTGAACAGGCAGCAGTCACGAGTATTGAGGCCATGCTGCTGAGGACGCAGCTGCGCTGGGCAGGGCATGTCTCCAGGATGGAGGATCACCGCCTCCCCAAGATCGTGCTCTATGGTGAACTTGCCACCGGCTGCCATAAGAGAGGAGCCCCAAAGAGGAGATGCAAGGACTCTCTGAAACAATACCTCAGCCTTGGCCATATTGACTACCATCAATGGTCCACTCTGGCCTCCAATCGGGAGGCATGGAGACACACCATCCATAACGCTGCTGATTCCTTTGAGAACGCACGCAGAATCAGTCTTGAGGAGAAAAGACAATGCAGAAAGAACCGTGCCTCCCCAACACCGCCTATGGAGACTTTCTGCTGTGCCTTTTGCAACCGGCCTTGCCTATCTCGCATCGGCCTTTTTAGCCATCAGCGCGCTTGCAGCAAGCGTGGGTAGGGCCCTTCCCAAATCTTCGTTCGCAAAGCCTAGCCCTGATAATTTTAAAGGTGCAAAAATAGGCTTGGGCATTTTTCAACAAGTGTACAACAAGAATTTAATGTAATAGTTTTAGGCTTGCTTAACTTTATTAACCAAAATTCTACAGCTTTTCTAAAGAACAGAAAGTCTCAAGGTTAGTGCTAACTTTCATCCTATTCCAATTACCCTAAAATTTTTCTAGAAATATATACTGCATCACATTTTCAGTTTTAATGTTTCAAATAGTTACATTTTACCACACAGCCTACACAGAATTGTGGAATAACAATACTGGGATTTAAGATTTTAATTTATTTTCAGCACTTGAATTCATGTTTTTGAGAAGAAAGCATCTATTCTCAAAATTGAATGGAAAATATTTTCATTGTAAAAAAGAGCATTTTTAATTTCTTTTCTTAGATTTGAAAGAGTCTCTTTCTTTCTCAAAATAGGCTCACATCAGAAAATTCTCTGTGATGGTTGCCTCTCACTCTTGGAAGACATATTTGAAGACAGCAGTTTTAAGTCAGCCACCCATAGACTTCTCCCATTCTGAATTTTAATGAGCCACTGGATAGAGCTTTTAAGTCAATTGTAAAATCAGAGTCGTATATCTCTTGTGCAAGAACAGAGATGTACCCACAAATGTACACAATTTCCCAGCAATGCCACTGACTTGATTTCATGCAGAACTGCAAGTACAAGTCTGTTGGCAATATGGAGTTGTTTCTGAGATTGCCTCGCTGTCTATTTTTCAACTGTGTAGGTCATCTCATGGATTTGTCATTTTACGATGAAAATAAACATTATATAAGGCTTCAGGACTATTTGCCACCTCTTTTCCAATGCTTTTCCCTGTGTCTTATTTCCACTGGGAGAATAGAGATTAGAAAGGCAGTTTTAGAAACAGCTTCCTTTGTTCCCATTGATAGGACAAGAAGAAATGGGCTTAACCTGTAGGTTTGACATTAGAAGGAGTATTGAGGGTAGTTAAGCATAGGAAGCAGTTGCCTGAGGAAGCTGTGCAATATTTATCTTTGAAAGATTTTAAGCAGATCCATTTGAAGATGGATCAAGCTTGAATTAGGTAGAGGTGAACATTCAGTGCAGAAGTAAAAGTCTTGAAGGACACGCTGCCTCTTTTTTCAGTGCTGAGGCACAATTTGACTCAAGGGTATCGGCTGACAAAGCTACCTTCCCTTGGCTGTTAATGCCACTTATAAATGAGAAAGTCCAGGTGCTTCAGGAAGGAAATCATTTGACTGGACACGCTTATGATTTGCTATATCCTGAGAAGGTTGGAGGGAAGGGATGTCATCCAGAGGGAATTTGATAGATTTGAGAGGTGGACCCTTGTGAGCCTCATGAAGTTCACAAAGGCCAAGTGAGAGGTCCTGTGCCTGGGCTGGGTCAATCCCAAGCACAAGTACAGACTGGATGGAGAATGGATTGAGAGAAGCCCCGAGGAGAAGGACTCGGGGGTGTTGGTGGATGAGAAGTTCAACATGATCCAGCAGTGTGAACTCTCAACACAGAAAGCCAACTGCACCCTGACTGCATCAAGAGAAGTATGGCAAGTACTCATTAAGAAGCAGGACACAGGAGGTGATTCTACCCCTTTAGTCTGCTCTGAAGAGACCCCACCTGAAGTACTGCATCAGACTCTGGGGTCCCAGTATAAGGATGTGGACCTTTTAGAGGGGGTCCTGAGGAGGGCCACAAAGATTCCCACAAGGGCTTCCCTTACAAAGACACCAGGAATTCTCCAGGAGAACTTTGCTCCATTCTGACCTGCTGTCAGTTTTTGCCATTCCTTTTCTGTTGACCATTTCCAGAAACAACACATTGATTTGATGGACCTTCGATCTGATATCATAGTGTATTTTCTAATGTTATGTTTTCAGATGTGTAGGACCTGAATTTGGTCTCAGAGACATATGTATCTATTACTGACATAAATAGACGGTGCGCTTACTTGCCAATATGCACACTTGGAAGTTCTTTGTTGTTTGCTCGATACCCTGTTACACCCAGACACCCCCAAGGAAGATATAGCGTTCCTGAAAAGGCAAAATTCAGACATTCTTCCAAATAGGCTTATAGCTTACTCCATCCCCCACTACCTCATCCATGTTGGTGACTGTTAAATTGGACTGCAAGGTGCAATATTTATTAGAAACAAGTCAGATAGATGCAAAAAAAAATTAAAATATTTGAAAGGCAGAAAAGAAGGTTTAACAAATCAGATTGATTGATTTGCTTTCAGTGTATATGTTTGCCTCACTTGTCTCCCTAAAATCCTCAAGTGTAGTTTATGGGATCTGAACCACAGAAAGAAAATTATGCTTCTTTAAGTTATTACACAAACAGCCTGGACCAACCACTCCACTGTTTCCATCTGCAGCAGGACACTGCTGCGGCCGCTGTTGCTCACCTTTAGGGTCTTTGAACCATGAGACTACCATGAATGTAGAACACAAAGCTCCTGTTCAAAAAAGTTATTCTTTACCCTCTGGCTTGTTTTACCTCTAAGGACACTGTTTGGATATAGGAATGAAGACAGCTTTTACCTCCCTAATCTCTTTTACAGCTCTAGAAAAGCAAACTTCTGTTTTAGCATTGAGTTCTGGTCTTTTGGATAATGATGAAGATTCTGACTTAATGCTGCTAATTACAGTGCATTTAATTACTAGGTATAATGTGGTAGCTGCTTTCTTGGGTTACACATTGAAGTTTGAACAAGAGAACAGAAATAAATAAATGAGTGGACAGCAGACAGTTGTCTTAAAGGAAGCAACATTCAGGTGAGGCTGCACCAGACACCTATCTACTGTGGATTGAAGAAAAAGGATCAGACTGCTCATACAGGCTGGGATTCCACAACTGTACTCTGAAAGTACATTTTCACATGCTTATTTTATCTCTGGAGAAGAGATCTGCACATTTATATTGCATTTATCTTCCACAGTTTTTTCAAAGGGTATACAGTGAGAACTATTCTAGATAGAAGAATTTTGTCTGATTAATTTTTCCCTGAAGCAGCAAAAATAAGCAAAACTTCCTTTAGAGCATATTCCAGGTCTGCAAAATTTCATATCCTAATTTTTTTTATGAGAACTTTCTCACCAGTTGGACTTCTACAAACAGAAAAAGTCATGTTAACCTACACCACACAGCATAGTTTCAGGAGGAAAATCACTTCAGCCTCTGCAGTGAGATCTTTCTTCATCCAACAGACACTTTTACAAATCTCACAAAAGATCTCTTTTTCAATTATTGAAAAGAACTCATTTCCCTCAGATCATCTATCTTTCTTTAATTTTCCTTCAGCAGTAGTTGGTCTTTTTGGTAGCTAACCAGATTTTCTTCATATATATTGCTGAATTTCCTATCAGCCAAATTACTTCAGGGACTTCCTGGAACTAATGGTCCTCCACATTCTATTCTCCCTCCTTATCCTCATCTCTACTACTCACCTTCTACTTAGCTCATTTGCTGCAATATCTCTTAGACTCAAAATCAATAACAATTTCCACAAATCCATCTCCTTGGGAGCTAAGCAGGTATCTTATTAGGAGAGGTGACTGGTGACAGAGAATATCTGTGCTGTTCCGAGAAGAATGGGCACTACTGCAGTAGTTCTTCTGCCCTCTTGCAGAGCCTCACTTGAATTGCTTATGACCATCACATTGCCGGAAGTGGTGACCTCCCCTTATCCACCTTCATGTGGACATACTCTGCAGCCGTGGCATGCTTCAGAGCACAGCCCGAGGCATCCTGAGGCACAGACTTCCGTGTATCACAGAACAGACTGAATTCTGAAAATGCGGGATGTGGTTGGTTCTTCATCTTTGCAAGGACATTAAAGCATGTAGTCATCAAGTGCACTTCAAAGAAGATAGAAACTCTGTGGGATGTCCTGTAGCTCTGTATTTCCCATCTCTTTGCTACAAATATTGTCATCAAGTCACAATTTTATCTTATGTCTGTAAATCTTTGACTAAGTGTCTAAGATCCATGTGGAGATTAAATGAGACTGATGAAATTTGGTCAAGTTTCTTCAACTGGGCAGCTGAAAAACTGAATCAGTGCTAGAGCCTAAGGAAACATTTCCATCTCTGATAGATTGTTGTACTCATTGTGCATAACTTTGTCATTCAATACAAAAGGAAGTCCAAATAATCTTAAATAACTTTTTTATTTTTTTAAAACAGACACAGTAGTTAATACTATGGTAAATCTGACACACTGTATGCATACTTGAATGTCTGAAGCAAGGAGAAGTCCCAGTAATTTCTTGAAGATCAGTATGGCTAGTGGAATGTCATTTGGAAGCTGGAGACTTTGAGAAAACCATTTTTATTTCTCTACTTACCCTTTAAAATCATAGAATCATTAAGGCTGAAAACAACCTTTGAGATTATCAAGTCCAGCTGTTAACACAGAAACACCATGTTCACCACTAAACCACATCCCCAAGTGCCACACTCACAAATGTTTTAAACACTTACAGGAAGTGCTTCCCTGAGCAGCGTGTTTTAATGCCTGACAATTCCAATGCCCTTGCCCTTTCCCTTTCCCTCTCCTGTAGATAGGAAAAGTCTCACCGATTTCCACTTGGAATGACAAATTCTTTGCAAAATTTCTGTCTTTTGCTCTTTAGGTTTGTACTATAACTATTTTGTAATAATAAATAAATCAACAAGGGGAAGTTCTCTTGTCTAAAGATAAAAGGTATGCAATGCCTGCGTCCATGTATCTTAGTGTTGATACCCCAAAAGTATCCATGTCCCAACTGCCACTTAAGTAACAATCCATGACTACCATCGCCAACACCATACCTGAGTCCTATCCCAAAAGTATTAGTTGTTATAAGATAAAATACAGCCAAGAAGCAAAGGAAAAAAAAAAAAAAAGTCCTATGGTACCGTTCTCTGAACCCATTTTGTTTCGGACAGTAATAGTCAATACTCATTATTTCAGTTGCTGCTAATAATTTCTATTCTAGTATGAAAAATCATGTGACCTAGCACTAAAATACTTAGTCATTCTGGGCGATGTTTTGGAATCCTTGCAGACGAAAGGTATCAGAAAAAATTTTCACTGTAGAGAGTTCCCACAAAGGTTTTGTCCAAATATCAGAAACCAGTGGTCAAGAGGAACAGGATGAAAGTTAGTATACAACATGACAGAAAATGTCAGCTATTGGTTCTGAACATTACAGAAAATGAGGAACAGATGAAAATCACATACAATCAAATTGGTTTTATCTACACAATTAATATTCCTGTTCCCTATTGAAATCTGTTCCAAAGTTATTCTGCAAAGTGAATGTATTATTTGTTGTCTAAAGTATTTTATGTGTAAGGGTATCCCCTGGCATATGACCTATGGATTACAGAATCAGTAAGGACAAACAAGTGAAGCCTAGTGTCCATATCTCAATTAAACTGAATTACAATTAAGTTAAAATAGCCCTTTTTTCACACTTGAAAGTCAGCTCACTCTTCTTTTTATTTAAATTCAATTCCTCAGTGTGCATTAGGTAAATATTTACTGAGCATTTAAAATGTTTTCCATGGATCAAAAAGCTCTGGAATGCTACAATCACTAATGACTTGCCATTTTCATCTCTGTCACAGGCAGGCAATTCAATTTCAGAAACTGCATAGTATGTCAAAAGCAGAGTGTTTATCGAAGGATATCATCTCTCTCCCCTTGGAGTTGTATAGCGTAATTTATCTGATGTGCTCTCTACTTAGCCTCTCCATTTTCTGCTTATCTGAGTATAAAACACGTCCTGTGAGGAATCCATAGCTTTCAAAAATCCCCAAATTTTTGCAAGACTACAGATTGGAAATATAGGTGAATCCAAATTAAAAATGGAAAAAAAAAAAAATAAAAAGCTGAGAGAAAGTGGAAAATGTTGATTTGTTGTGTGTGGGTTTGGGGCTTTAGTTCTTTCTGTAAATTTGGAAATGAAACAAGATAATTCTTCACTTAAAAAAAACAAGGAGGAAGTGAAATGCATTTCTGGGGTAACAAAAAACTATTCATTAGTAGATGGAGTTTTCCTTGTGAGCCCATTACATTCCAGTGACAAGCACTCTCATGGCTCCTGGAGTATCCTTTTATAGCCGTCTCAGTTGAATGGGCAGCCCGCAGCAACTCCAGGATCAGACAGTGAATGAAAATATAAATCTTATTCTAGTTCATTTTCCTGCATAGCTTCACAAGAGAGATTAATTTCATGAGCCTTCTTTAATTTCAGATGTAGCTCTTTCTCCTTAGAACGCTCTGAACCATCTGTTCTTTCCAAAATCTTGCTACATGTCTTTTCCCCTTATATAAATGACATACAAAAAGGTCCCCAACATAATCTACTTGTAAGATCTGTGTTTGTACTGGTGTCACATCCGTGCCATGTCAGTGCCTTACACTGCTGTCTACAGATCCACCCAACAATCCTAGCTCTGGACCAAGACTTAAATATTTATGGCTAACAGAGCCAAACAGCTGAAATCCAGAGGGCACCCAGCACATCAAGATCCTGGAAAATGGAGTTTTAAATCCCAGGAGGAACTCAGGCCATCAGTGGACAATGACATTATTGTCTTGCATCCCATCTACATCAAGAAGCGTTCTTGCAAGTTCCCTGCTTTTTCTTTTGCCTTTTTTTTTTTTTTTTTTTTTTTTTTGCCTCTGATGCAAAACCTAGAGATTAGCCCATAGTGGAAGGAGAACATTTTTTTAAGAATGAACATTTTTGTGGTACGCTGCTGTTCCACACCTTCCAACATTCTACACATGGTTCTTGCTGCATGACACAGACATAAAACACTGCTGTATGGGCTAAGGCTAGCTCAAAGCCAAAGAAAAGTCCTCAGAAGGCAGAACTAGTTAGTTTGCTGGTTTGTATTGGATTTTTATTTTTTTTTTAGGGGAGGGTGTATTTTTATTTTTGGAGCTTTTTTCCTGGCTTATACCTGATTTTGGTACCAAATTGGAACCAAATCTATTCAAAATATACAGAGGCTCCAAGATCCTTGGGATCTCTGAAGTGCAGAGCCATATGTACAGCAACTATATCTCTCCAACTGTCCTTGTGTGATGCAGCCATAAGAATGCTTATGTTGGGTGAAGGCAAGTGCCAATAGTTTACATCTATCCCCGGCAGCTACTGGCTGGGGACATATTAATCTATGTTTGAGTAGTCCCTTCTCAGCCATTAGCTTAGAATCTCTGTTAATAAATAGAAAGGATAGAAACAAATCCCTGCACTTTTTCTTTGTAAACACTTCCAGTTCATACTGCATTTTTCACAATTAAATTGTATAGTACTGACACGGGTATGGATACACCCAGAATGGTCTGTTAGAATTAAGGATTTTTGTTTTAATTTTGAAGACATTACAGTTTCTACAGTTTAGATTTCTAAGAGATTCTGAGGTATCACTTTCATTTACTGAATGGAAGTTTTATGCTGAAAAACAACTTTCTTATAATTACTCATGACAACTCCTACTGCAGCTAGGGGAAAAAAAAAAAACAAAAAAACAACCACCACCAAAAACATTCTTATACAAAATCAGCTATTCCTGAAGCCCTTATTCATGAAAACATCTCAGAGGGTTAAATCTAGCACTGCTGTATATAAACAAATCCCATACAAAATTAAGTACAGTCTGGAGTCTGGAGGAGTTAAAGGCCATCATATTTTTTGAAAATGATCCTTACATGCTTCTAAATTTGAATGCTGTTGCAGAAACTAGGCAACTTCTTGTATGTAGGACAAAAGAAGACAGCAAAGGTCTTGTGGCTCCAGATTCAGCTGGAGATAATGGAGGTGGCATCTGCTCCAGTCTGCTCTAAACAATTGACAAGTAGGCTTTTCCACCAAAGCGAGTCATCAAGAGTCTTTGTACAAGCCTTTTTCTGTAACGTGATTTCTCTGAGCTACTTGCAGCATCTGTGTTGCAAGCAAGGGACCTAAGAAGGTCTTTTTTGTCCTCCATTAACTAAAGAGAGAATCCTGATAGCTACAAGTGTCTAAATTGTCTAAAAATGTTTACGTGAATCACACCTCGAGGACTGTGGTCCCTCTGAGACTCAGTCCAGGAAAGGACCAAAATATTCTATGGAGGGCCTACAGAGAAAGTGTATTTGGAAGGAGGGGTGGAGACAGCTGCCATAAATCAGAGAAATAATTAAGAAATTCACATCTGAAAATGTCAGATGTAGGCTGATGACAAAGAATAAGGGCAGAAGAAAGAACCACTGTTGTTTTCTGTTTGCTTTCCCCTTTGCCCAAGGGGGAAGAGCGTCTGTGTGCAACAAGTCAAGTTAGGAACAGTGGCTAGTGTCCTACCAGTTACTGGGACTCAATATCCCACTTGCCAAGACAGTACTTGCAAGTTTCCCTGAAGATCTCACCAGAACTTCTGGTTTCACAGACATTTTACATGTGTTCTGTAAGGTTCGTGCTTGGGACAGCATCATGTCATCCTTCTAGCACAGTGGAAAGGCAGTGTGCTACACTAGTTGACTCCTAGTATACTTCATTTTATGCCCAATACACCATCTTTCCTGTCTTATTCAGGATCCCCTTGTTGAATAAGGAGTAACTGCAAAGCTCCCATTGGGTTTACATCAGTATCTTAGTAGTCCAGGGTCTTTTCCTGCCAGTGAACACATTTGAGTGGGTTTTCCTTTCTCCCTTTTGTGAATAGGAAAGGAAACCTAAATACCATTGATCTAAGAGAAAGAATTACCTATATATTGCCTTTGGGCCAATATGTCAGCACATAAACTCAGAAAGAAAAGGTGATGTTAAGAAACTTTATTTTGGGAAAATCTATTTCAGGTCCGCCCAGAGGCCACATCAGCAATTCTTAATGTAGGGTTACTCGAATGAGACATAGCTTCAGGATGTATATGTACATGATGAATTTAAGCTGCAGTCAACAAAATGAGTGATACAGATCAAAGGTTTGTGTGCCAGCCTTTGCTTACACAGTGCTGTTTAGACTGGCCAAGCAGACTTGTTTGCCTGGCATGTCATGAGACAATACATGTCTTTATAGAGTTTGTACCACTATGACTCAGCTGACACTCTTTCTATCTTTTATATATGCACAGGGATATGTATTGGAGAGACCATGAGTATGTCCTTTATGTACACTTGACTGGACTGTCTTCTCTTTTTTGTCCTATGCACTAAAAAGGCTGTCTATAATTTCATAGCATTACTCACCTGCCCAGCAGCAAAAATTCTCCAGCGAGTCCCAGGCGCCTCATAGCCATTAAGAGTCCTCTCACAGTCATGCCTTCACAGAAGCAAGCAACCACTCTCGCCTTGGGCAGGTGGCTCCGGAGCTTTCGCAGCAGCTTGTCAAAGCTCTGTTCGCCAGCATTGCTATAGATCTTGTAGGAATGTGCAATGCAGATCCCTTCCTTGCCCGCCATATCTTTGAAAGCTTCCATTCCACTTTCACCATAGTTTCCTAAATAAAACATAAACACAAATGCGTACATTAAAATTTGGAGCAGCTTTTCTTCCTTCAGAAATGTCAGATGCTTTAAAGAATATATTACCTATCTGCACAGAGATGACTGTACCAGTCTTAACAAAGTCACATTAAAGTTTTGATTAATCTGTTTTTCAAAACAAAATCAACCAATTTTCCCAGAAAACTCACTTCTCTTTGGAAGCCTACATCTCTGCTGAACCTTGTGCCTCACTACTTGTGAGGATCTGGTCCACAATATGTGAAACAATGGAGATATAAATTGCAGTCGCTTCTGATTCTCTTAAGCTGACTGAATGTGGTCAAGTGCTCTGGAGTTTACTTCAGGAAATTAAAAATGTTGAGAATAAATTTTTTAGGTGTAATATTTGAAATACAGACAAAAAAATAAAAGAATCATAACATCACCATGTTCATATTGCAATCTGAAAAGCAACATTTTCTTTAGTTATAGTGAAAGTTAAAAGTTATTTTGTTGTTGGAAGAACTTCTACTGGAGAATGACAAAACGGAGGATTAACATTAGAGTGGTCACAAGACTGCAGATGAACTAAATATGCTTTTAGTGTTTTTTTCTGTTTGTAGTTTCTTTTCTTTGTTTTGAATTAAATGTCTATCAATGGGAAAAACTTCATATTTTGTTTCAATCTATTCTTCGTCTATGGGGATAAACTGGTTATGGATAATAACAGGTAGATACATTTATTTTCTTTATTCTTCATCACTACAAAAAAATTTCTTTATTTCTAGGCCTATGACTAAGAGTGGATGTACTGATACCACTGACAGACCTCCTGACCAGGATTGTATCTCTGGTTCCCTGTGCTCCTCCATCTGGCTGTTGAAATCTGTTTCGTATCTCATTTAAGTAAGAAGGCCTTTGAGGCAGGAAATCTTTCTCAAAAATATTGTCTTAACCCCTCAGTAATATTCCCCAGAAACATGATTAGTAGATTAATTAACAAAACTGTGAGTGTTAAAGTGATGCTGTTGCAAGGAACTTCTGATCCTTCACATATTTCTTAGCTTGCAAAGGGAAAAATCTGTAAGAAAAATTACCAGCGTGGTTGTAAGTACATAGGAGCACTGACAGTGAAAATGCATGTGAAGCAGTGAGAATCAGGCACGTGGATTTGGAGTGTGCTGATTTTTTGACTTTGGACATTGGAGCCATCAAGCATTCAACTTGCCCACATGGGGAGTCATCCCTATCACCAGTGCTAGAACTCAGAGGCTTTGCTAAGCAGAGCACTGAACATGAGTGTAAAAACAGTCTTCGGTTCAAGGATCTTACCATCCAAATAGCCAAAAGAGACAAGGAACAGAAGACAGGAAATAACATTATCTTCCTTTCCCATTAGGAATGAATCACTGAGCCTTTGAGTCCATTAAATTTCCAAATTGCACCCAACCAGAATGGCAACCTGAATGCAGATCCCCTTAGCTAATAGGACTTTCATTTTCCTCCTTGCTGAGATTAGGCCTAATGGAAAACATATTAGTATGCAAATTGTGCCTGGACAAAATGCCATTGGATTTTTAAACTCCGTTGCTGTTTCAGTGCTTCCTGGGAGTTGTGTATCAGGTACTCAGTGCTTCCCCATGTGTCCTGCCCTTAGGACAAACTGCTCCCTGTGATACATGAGCATCAGGTGATTCCCATGAGATGCTGAAGCAGTTCAGATAGAGGTCAAAGACGTGGTGCCTCATGAAATATGTATGATAGCCTCCAAAGTTAGTCTGAAGGAAAAATGGGGGTCAGTCATTTTTAACTCCCGGCAGGCTCCGAGACCTTCTAAAATAAGATTAAGCTGACAGGCAATGCACTACTTTGTTTAAAATTATTCTCATTTAGGTCAGTCTGGATCAACATTAAACATTCTCTATCACTTTTCCTAACATAAAATAAAAAGGAAAAAGAGGGTCTATCAATCTTTGCCATGGAAGATGAAAGTTTGAGGAAAAACTGTTCCGTAGCATATCTCAAAGAGTTTGAAATTCTGAGGACCTCATCCTCTCACTAGAAAATTCCTGGCCAGATCTAATTGACTTACAGAACTGTATAACTTCAGTGTTCCAGATACTCCAGTCTTTGTTTGAAAACGTCATAAGCACACAAACTGTTACCTTGAGGCTTGCTATAAAGCTGAGAATAGGTTAAATTACAGTACTGAAAAACAATAGGTCTTCCAATGAGCACGAAGTCCAGTCACATAGAGTCTGCTCTGGGATAAACACCATGGTTTCATCAAGTACCAATACTGGGAGATTTTGTGAAACCATACAGAAAGTTATGTGCCATCCAAAATCATAGGAAACATGTTAAACTACCAAGGGTACTCAGCAAAATGTTCTTTACATTTGGCAATGCGAATCTGCGAGTGACTGTGCTCTCAAACTGGGAAAACTGCAGCTCTATGACATGACCTCAAGGGAGGTCATTTGATGAAAACAGCAGCTTGGCTTCAAGACACTCATACAAATACACCAGTGGTGCTCTCATCTTGCTGATTAAAGTCTACTTAATTAATTATTCATAGTGAATTCTCCTGTTGTGCAAGAGGTTTGATGAGGTGCATATATTTAGTTTCAGCTAT
This sequence comes from Grallaria varia, assembly GCA_013396735.1. Taxonomy (NCBI): domain Eukaryota; kingdom Metazoa; phylum Chordata; class Aves; order Passeriformes; family Formicariidae; genus Grallaria; species Grallaria varia. Next base: position 278,092 of record VWZG01003873.1, read on the forward strand.
ACTGTGGGGATAATGAACACTCCTTGATGGAAAATCTTTTCTGTTAAACTTCTTTGCACCACATACTAGGACAAATTTTCCCTGGGCAATCTTCCTGAATAAAACCTGGATGTGCATGAACCTATACATGTAGCAATGAGGGAATGAGAGTGGGAAAATGGCAAATTATATCACTTCCTTGGTGATGAGATGTAAGGTTCTCAAAGGAAGAGGATCTCCATGCTTTCAGTATGGAACTGGCCTCCTCATGGACATTTGATTCTTGAACTGTGGCATATCCATAGCAGCGCTACCAAAACTGCCACGGCAAGAGCAAGTTCTCAGTGATGGGGCAGTTCCCACTGTTCAGCCAGGTCTATGACATTAGAAGAAGGATAGACTTCAGTATTTGCACACATGGATGGAAAACACTGATGCTTTATGCAGCCTTACTCTGAGAAGGGGTCTGTAGTTTCACTTCTCAGTGAAGATTAATTCAGAGTAGCTAAACCGGAAACAAAACAATGTCTTCTGTAAGTCCCCTGTGATGGAAATGGCCTATAACTTGGGAATTTATCCACTTAGTTGTTTCGCTTCTAAATTTAAAGAAACATCCAAAGGAAACATTAAACAGAAGGGAAGGATTGGTTTACTTCTGCTCATCTAGTTCCAGTTCAGCAGAAAAGCCTCGGCAAATAACGCAAGCTGGAGCTCAGGTGTGGTCAATTAATATTCTGCTCCTCTTCCACCACCAAACTCCATTTCCTTTGCAGCATTTGGAAACAGGCTTCTCTATAATGTAACTGGTTCTGCTGGAGGAAGTATCATGACTTCTGAGTGGATGTTCCTGTCCCCCTGAAAGTTTGTCTGCTGGTGGTGTAATCAGAGCAGTTAGCAGTTGATGACTTTGTTAAATATGTCCTCATGGCAACAGCTGGCAGCTGGGTTCTTTTAAAATGCCAGCCTGAATCCTGCATGTTGCCTACCTGAATATCTGGTCCTAAGCCCAGTTCAAAAGCTACTCCCATATGTTTCTGTATATTTAAAAAAACAAAAATCCAGAAAAAAATCAATTACATCATCATGCAAAAGACTTAGCCCTACTTCAGAGTTGGAATTTTGTTCAAAACTCAAGCATATGCATCCCCACCTACAGTCTAACTATAACAGTCTGTTAGTTCCACTTCCCATGAATCAGTACTCGAAACTATTAAGAAGCTTAAAAGGAACAGATTGTGCTTTTTTCCAGATGAAGCTTAATATAGTACAGCACATAATAATACTTCAATCTGATAGAAAAGGGTCAGGCAAACTGCAGGCTGCTCTTGCTGCTCCTCTTGCCCAGCAATTGAGCCAATTAAACTACCTAACCATAAACCATTGAGATCTTTTGTAAATTACATAGCAAAACAGCATTTCTAGTCTTAAAATAATTAACAAAATGGACTGACATCTGCTCTATCACATTAAAGGTATCAATATGAGGTAAAAACTCCCTACGGCCAAATCTCTCCTGCACAGGGATTTTTGGTGTGTTATGCATTCCTTTTTGAATACAAAAACTTTTTTATCAGTAGCTGTACATACAAATTGTTATCAGATAGTTGTTTGGTTTAAAAGAGAGCTTCAGTGAGCACAGATGAGCATCAACCTTCAGGAGAGATTTAGGATGTAAAATTGCTTCTGACAGGAGAGAGCAAAATTCACAAAGTAAAAGAGAAGCTTAGAATGAAACAGAAGAAATACATTATGTCATTCATTAGACTGGTAATAATCCTACCTGTCACAAAGCAGAATTACTTAAGCAGAAATGCTATCACTATTTTTATAGAAAAGGAAGAGCAAACCGGAATTATATTCTGTGCTGTATCTGAGCTCCAGAAAAGGAATCAAGTCAGGTTAAAATTCACAGTATATATTTTGGAAGCAATATAGGGAACACAGAGCTTAATTTTTTCCCTAGCTTTCATTTGCATCAAAAAGATGAACTTTGTCAGAAATACCCAAAAAAAAAAAAAAAGGTATAGCTGTAAGTGTAATTTTGAAAATGCATGTGGGAGTTACAGAAGATATTTATGAAAGGCAACATGTTGGTGGATTACTGGGATGATCTTTCTGAAAGTTGAGGATATGGGGGTGTAGATTAGTTTCCCAAATGGAAATTCTAGAGGTGTCTTTCACAGTTAAAATTCAAATTAATCATGGCATAACACCAATAGTATCTACTACTACTAGTACCTACTAGATGTTGTCCACATTTAACTGTTATGACTATGAGTCTTTTAAAAATACATCACTACAAAGAACAGGGACGTAATACCAAATCTTTTGTGCAGTTAAAGCAACCACACTTCACTGATATAACATGATCAAAATCACAGCCTTCTGGTAGTTATGTCTGCAGACAGAACAGGACAATAGAGTGTTATTTCATTCTAAAGGGTACAAACCAAATGAAATAAAAACACATATGCCTGAAATTCTGGAATTGTCTTTAGAGTTGTATGGAGTTGTATGTTAAAAAAAAGAAGAAAGAAAATGAAACTCGTCTTGTTTTCATTTGATCCAAATATTTTATTTAAATTATTTTAAATGGGATTTCAATTTCTATANTGAAAGCAACCTATTAAAAATACCTTAAATTACAATAATTCCTCAAAATATATTCCACTTAAATATCTCCAACTAGATCTTTTCCTTAACAATCACTTGGAGACTGAGAAGTTCCACTTCAACTATCTTGAGCTCTAGTTAGCAACTTTGAAACCTTTGGGCTCTTTCCTTGTAGAATACTAAATCTGAAAATCTGAATTTCATGAGTACAGAAGACAAATATGTACACATCTTTGTATGTACACTACTCTTTTTTGTAAATTCTAACATTTCGTAAATTCTAATTTTGTAATTTCTAATATTTGTAGCACAAGTAGCCAAATGCTGCTCTGCTGAAAGGACATCCACCCAGAACAAGTCCCATCAGGTTTTCCTCAGCATGACTCCATGCTGTGCCTCATTTGGAGCCCCACTTTGAAACAGCTCCTTCACGGAACAGTGTGCAGCCAAGATGAAAGACCTCTTGATGAAAATACAGCCTGTTACATGCAATTAGATCTCACACTGGAGTTGGTTTGTGTTTATGTCTTTGGCAGGAGTGGTCAAGAAGATCTATCCGTTGTTCCTCATGCAGAGCCAAGTGGGTATGGGGATGGAAGATTTCTCCAATGAAATTACTTCTTAAGCAAAGCACTGGGGCAATAGTGGCTGAGCTTGGAGAGGTATCAGAGAACTAGAAAACAGCAAACAGCACAGGGCAAAAAAACCCTCAGTGATTCAATTAAGTGTTGTACTTACTCCACCCTTACACTTTCTATACTTGCCTTCCATAAGCACAGACCATCTCAGAGCGATTTGGAGGACACAGTCTAATATCTAAGGCATCATAGAGGACACGAACTGCTGGTGTTTGCAGTTAGGACTCTCCTTAGCTGTCTATATGATAATGGAGAACTCACACTTCTGTTTTCTTGTGTGTTAATCTTTCCTGTTCATACTGATAGCTCTTCAAACAGCATTTATCGACTGCTAAGCGCATAGAAAGCTCAGAGCCAAAGGGATTGCCTATGTTCCCGGTGGCTCGATAGCTTCAGATACTACAATTCAAGATGTGTCTATAGAAAGAAATATTAGTTGTCAGTACATCATGCAAGCTTAATTTCCTTTTCTGCGAGCAGTTTTGAGATTTTCAGGTTTTTACATTTGAGGACAAGAAGAGTTTTCATAATCACAAAAATGTTAGCTAATCAAACCCCCCCACTTCTAATTCTCTTACAATTCAATCCACTGAAATAATGTGTTGAAATGATCTTGCAATATTTAATTTAGGTATTGACCATTTTATCATTTAATATAAACCTCATATTACTTTCTACAATATAAAATAAAACCAAATATGTATTTTGAATGAGGGAAATATTATTTAAAAATAATTAACCAAAATAATATTTGGACATTTAAAAATGAATATAACTTGTTTAATTAGGAAATTATTTAACTCTTTTCTGTGACGTTTTTAATTTTCATCCTCTAGATATTTTTTGACTAGGAGTTCTCATCCAGAGGCATTTAGACCAGCTCTATTCATAAGGTATTTGTTTAACTAACCAACTTTTAAATTATTTTAGAGAAGTAATATACAGTATACTTCAACCATAACTGTACTTAATTAAATTAAACAAATCTGTTCATTATCTCCTCATCTAAGAGAGCTTATAAGTATCAGTTTGATATCAAAGTTTCTCTTCTCTTTCTCCTCTTCTTCTGGGCTATTTTGAAGTAATAAATTCATTTCTCTTAAGATAATGATGACCTAGTTTCACAGTTTAGTGCACCTCACTTCTGTTTATTTTTAAATTATCGCCTCATAACTTTAAAAGAAAGACTCATTTAAACATTGCTGTTATGTGAGCAAAGGGAACAGTGGGAAACAGCCTTTTCTGTATGCTTCCTTTGATCCTTCCTGCTAACTGGCAAGTCTGCAGCTTTATGACCTTGTCCACTGAGCAATGTTTGAAGTCCTACATGACGCTAATGTCTGCAAAGGATCTTAAGTCTGACAGCTCCTGCAGAAATATACTGCCATCCCTGATTGCTCTGCTTGTTTTCAGGCTGGAGAGAATAAATTTTTTCTGTGTTTTCTATTGTGAAATAGCTATTCCTATCTACCTGATTGTGAGACAATGCCTTTATATATTTCCTGTATAATTTCATTTTAAAATGAAATCACTAATGAAAGCACAGTTCCTAGTGGACTCAAGGGATGCTCTAAGTTTTCTTTCATTTTGCTTTAGGGTTATACATTTCGAGTTTTGTTTAGTTTTCAGATAAAAATGAGAACACATGAGAATGACAGTATTGGACTGGAGGCTGTTTCTTTTAGGAGACAAATGCTATGTCAGAAAGGAGAGGGCTTTGCAGTGGAAACTCTTTGGTCTATGATTCTGTACCCTTCATTGTGGGCGTAGTGAAATCCCCAGAATGCAGCTGCCTGGGGTTTATTCACTGGCATTTGGACCCAGTCCCAGTTCTGGATTTGGTTATTAACTATTATATTTCTCAAAAGAGTTGGTCCCTTTTATGAGTGAACAACTACACTTTTGTATATTCACAACCTGGAACACATCCTCATGTAACATTCTTAACTCTGCTGTGGTTTGCATCTGGTCTTTTCTGAAATACACTTGATGTCCTTTTCTGCTGTAGTAGGTGAGGAATACCACAAGTCATCCAGCAAAAAGAAGTTTAATTCAGGGATTAGATAGATTCTGAAGGTTTTCAATTAGTCTTGAGTTTTCTGATGAGTGCCTTTCTCCCTGCCCCATATCCTCACATGTGAAATGAAAATAAAAACATTTTTATAACAGTGATGGTGCAAGAAAAAGTGTTTTATAAGAAATTCAGATAGCTTCAGTAAAGAAGACCATATTTATGTTGATCTGACTGAATGAAACACGCAAGTTTTGCCTCGCAAAAATTCACTTCATTATAACCATGATCACATCATATTCATTGAAGTAACAATAACTGTTTGTCTAACATCCACTTAAAAAACAGCACCTAAAATTTCCCAACAGTAGCTGAAGATGATTGCAAGGCTACTCCAAAGGCAGAACCTTATTATCACTTTAAGTGATTGTGTACGTTCGTGTACAGAACGTTCATTTGGGAAAAGGAGTTTCATGACTCTCCAGATATGAACTCTGAGAGCAGAGATGTCTATCAGGGATCCATGAATATTTAGTGTGGTGACTGAAAGGCAAGTCTATTGACTGCATTTCCTGAGAGTGCTTGTCAAAAGATTTTGAAGGGGGTTTCTTGAGGAACATCAATAGTACTTAGAGGATACTGTATAGGATGAGAAGATCTGTACGGTGTGACCAGCTACTTTCTTGAAGATACTCTCATTTTAGGAACATATTGGATAATTTTTGCTTCTAGGTGGATAACAAAGATTGCATCTTACTAGAATATTTGAAAAATGCATCTGAGTATGTTAGAGGTATGGATGGTTTTTGAGTTCTGACTTCAGAGGGTATTACTAGGACACCACCATCCTCAGCTTCTGAATGCAGAAACCGAAGGAGAAAACAGTAATACAACAGGTTTGAATATGATCTTCTTTGCTGTGTGGGTGAGCATGTACTGAATCAGATTGCCCAGGGAGGTTGTGGAGCTTCCCTCAGTGGAGGTACTCAAAAACTGTCTAGATGCAATCGTGTTCAATGTGTTCTAGCATGACCCTGCTTGAGCAGGGTGGGTGGACCCGGTGACCCTACTGTAGTTCCTTCCAGCCTTACCCATTCTATAATTCAGTGATCTACTGAATTTCAAACTAAGCTGCCCTATAGCAAAAGCTTAATTACTTATTAAAAATTTACAGAAAAATTTTTGTTTTAGAAGCTCTCAACAACAGTGGAGATTTCATGTCTAGCCTGGACAACCTTTTCCAAGCCATATTAGTCTCTTCATAAGTTTTCCTCCCCTAGTTCTTGATACGCATTTCTATAGGCTCTTTGAATATAAGTCTATTATATATTTTCTATCAAATAGAATAGGTTCTCAAATTCATGTTTTCAGACGTCCTTAACAGTTTTTAAGACAACGACCTCACCTCCACTTAATTTTTATTTATTTTTTTTTAACTGAATATGTCTAGTTTTAATCTGATGATCCTGTTTTCTACACTTTCATATTTCTGGTTTTCTTGTGGGTGATTGTCAATTAGTTCATGTTGTCCAGCCAGGATGGTGTGCAAGTTTTCTCAAGATATGTTATTCTTCAACCTTGTGCCTGGCCTGGGCAGAGTAAAATAGAAATACTATTTCATTCCCCTAAAACTTATTACCTCTTTGTACACTTTCGGCAGGATATTTACAATATCTAACAATAGAATGACACTGTTGACTCAATTTTATCATGTTATCCATTTCAATTATCTAGGTCTTTTTTCTGCAGAACTCCTTCTCAGTCAATCATTTCTCATCCAGTAGTTAAGCATTAGATTATTCTGTTATAGGAGCAGTGTCATCCAACATGGTAATCTTTATATATTTAATAACTGTACTGTTTATCATAATTCAAATCAGTATGGGAACCATCAATTAAAAATGGCATCGACATAGAAGTGTAAGAAAACCATTGATCTTATGCCTTCTGTTAGAAACCTAGTAAGTGAGAAATAGTTTAAATAAAGTTTTTAAGTCCTTTTTGCACCTAACACAAGTGATATTTATCTTCAAAGTATGCTTAGACTGTTCATATGTGAGAGTAAAAATTATAATAATTTTAAGATGCAGTCACTGATTCTTCACAAATGCTCTAAACTGGATACTGGGTTGGCTTATGCTTTATTTTTTAATAATATATTGTTCCTTCTTTGTGACACGAGAAGGAAATTGCTCATCTCTTGCAAACCATCTTATTTGTTTATTGTTTATTTTTTGACAAACCGAAATACTGTTGGCTGAGCTCTTTCCTCAGGTTCTTTTTTGAGACAGGTAATGTTACCTCATTTCAGGTTTTTTTGGAATGTTATACATATATCACATATCTCCAGAAGAACCATTAAAGCCTCTAATACTGTTTCAATCAATTTAACCATGAAGATGAACCAGGCTTTTTGAGACTGTCAAATTTTCTAATCTCTAGGAATTTCTATAATTTCTGAATTCTTTATTGCTTCTAGCATGAGGTAGAGTACAACTGGCAGAATTGAGGTACCTGTATTCTTTTGTATTATGCCTTTTCCACCATATTTCAAAGAAAAATAGTTTATACACTGATGATTATAACACTTTTTTGGAAACTGAAAAATGTTAGTTTGAACATAGGCTAAAGAGGGGACAATACCTAAATTTTCAGTTTACAGCAGCATAGTTACTTGAGTGCGATATAAAAAACCTAGCCTCCTCCTCTCCCCGTGTCTGAAGATGAAATAAATAACTATTTTCAAGAGAAAGTTAAGATTGGTAAACCAACTGAACAGCAGTACTTAGAATCATAGAGTCATTCAGGGTCAAAAAAACTTCAAGGTCATCAAGTCCAACCTTCGACTGAATGTCCGCTAAAGCATGTTGAGATGTGTCATGTCTACTCATTTTATGAATGTTTCCGGGGGTGGTGATTCCACCACTCCCCTGGACAGTCTCTTCCAATGTTTAATGACTTTCAGTGAAGAATTTTTTCCTCATATCCAACCTGAGCCTCTGCTAAAGATGCTGTGGTGTGATATCCATTGTTCCGTTGTGCATTCTGAACTGAAAGATTATCTGAATCACATGTTAAAGTAACTTGCTCTCTTCACATACTAGACAGACTACCCATGGCAAGGGTCAGGAACCTAAAAACACAAACTTTGCGACATATGCTTCTGAGATAAATACATTCCTTACTGCATTGAGCCTGAAAACTTTCTGAAAGACAGCAGCTATAGTTGAAGCTAGTTTGATCTTTTGGCAATTTAGGACTTTAAGTTTCTGGTCCACTGCCTGTAATAATACTAGTCCTTAGTCTCCATTTCTATATTTTTTCCATGTTTTTTATTTTTTGTGGGGGAAGGGCTGTTTGTGTAATCCATGACATAATAAGCTGTAAAATAAACTGGAAAAAATACAGAAATTTCAGAATAAATAGGGGAAGTGTCAAACTCAAAGTTCTGGTATATTATTTATATTTTTTTTAAATATTTCCCTCTACAGTATCTAATTGACTCATTCAATATCAGAGTAGGAAAACATTTCTTTAGCATTCTCATCTATAGAAAAGAAAACAGTACTGAAAGAAATCTAAATTGCCTTCAGACAATGAAACAAGTGGGCAAATTAATCTCTCTGGTTGTGGACTGAAATGGTCAGGCTGTTTCACATGGGGCATCAAATGACCCTTAAGACATTCCTCCTCCACCTCATTGCTACATATTGAGTCATTATATTAGTAAGAGAATAGGAGTGTTAGACTTGGTGTCGTCTTCATTACTTTCAGCATGTTTAGGAGCCATGTCATATTTTTCATGGACAAATGCAATTTCTCCAAGAAGGTTCTCCATCCCTGAATGCCAGTGTTGAAGGTAGGGATAGAGCAAAGGGGACCTAATGCTAGAGTACACTTGACATTTAATTGCAAGTTTCAGCTTTTGCAGGGTCAGCACTGACACTTGGCGTGGCAGATGAGTGAGTGTTCAGAGGACTCAGGAAGATCAGCCGGTGCTCATTTAGCTGGATCTCCCTGTCAAGTGCCTTTCAATTGGCATGATCGCAAGGATGCCATTGATGGTAAAGCACACATCTTCTGGGCACTGACAGGGCTTTACACACGGCCATTGTTTGCTTCGGTGTTGGAAGGAAAACCATTAACAAAATGCTTATGGATAGCAACACCTCAGATAGATTTTGTCTTGGGGGGCATTAAAAAACATATGCAGTTATTCCAGAGTGCTGAGCTCTTCTGGAAAGACATGGAGTGGAAGCCTTTTGGCCAGAGAGATGATGGCAAAAAGATCAGAGAACCTGAAGATCTTTTTGACTGTGAAATGTTTGAGTGCAAAGACGATGGCCTCATGTGTTGTGCTAAACACTATCATCTATCATATTTATCTTCTTCCTTAATGATCTGAAGAGGGAGTCAACAATGTTAATGAAATCTGCAAATGACTTTGAACTGTACAATATTAAAGATGCCGGCCAGGATACAGAAACATAGTAAAGTTTTCTAAAGATACTGTTGATTTGGCTAAAAATTGGGATAAACAGGTTCACAGGTTCACTTTGTCATACTTAGACTAAAAAAATCTGTAAAAATTAACCAAACAATTCTTTGTATAATGCTGAAGAGAAATATTTTCATTATTTAAATGGTTTGCAGTCTTTTTCTTTAGAGAATTTCCATTTTTTAGGAATTAAAAAAAAATTAGTTTTCCTTCAGACCTGTAATTTTAAAATATCAGAATAGCTGATATTAATTTTTATCTTATTCCAGAACAGACATATACTTTTAAAAAGAGTAGAAAGGTAGCCAATGTTACATTCCTTATAGAGATATACCCGAAAGTCACAACTATGTTTAAAAGGCTGTGTCAGGAGACTTCCCTGTGTGATTTTACGAATGAATCTGAAATCTAAATCTGTTTGGACTTAGTTTAATTTGAAGAATAACTTAGAAGCACACAGAAAGAAGAAGCATGGAATAGACTGAGATGTCAGAGATTTTCTGTCCTGTTTAAAGCTTCCCCAGATCTTCATTTTGATTTTTACCTTTTCAAAACCACCAACTCACAAGGCTCTTACAAACTTCATCTATCTGATTTAATTTAATTAAACTTCATTTAAAAGCCTGATTTGGTGGCATGGTTCATCAACAGTGAAGCACTTCAGTATAAAACATCTTTTTATGAAAAAAGCACCAGGGTAAATCCAGAAGGGAGAAAAGAAATAAAATAAAAATTATTAAAGAACAAAGCAAAATCAACCTTAGCCTCTGGATTATTTAATTTTTTTTAAGTAGCATACAAAGCAATGACAGCTTTCTTCACTGTTTGAGCCTCAGGTTAGATTTTTTCTGGATTCCTTATCCTGCACAAGGCTCAAGGTTGATGGGGTAAGTCAAAGTCCTTTTCATTCACTCAGTACATTGTATTGATTTCAGATATTAATCGAGATCATAAAAATCAAATCACACCACAGTAGCAACTGATTTTTGTCTGATCATGCTGTTCTGTAACAGGCAGTGTCCCTATGAGGTAATAAACAAAGAAAACATCTCAAGAGTGCAAATATGACACAGTGAGAAAGAATGATGGAGACAGAAAGGAAATGAAGGGAAGATTTTTTACAAATTACTTTGCTGATAGAGCAAAGTTAAGTATAGAGTATACTATTATATACATATTATTAAATATTTATATTTTTAACTGTGTATCTCTAATTACTATTATTATGAATACAACTAGTACTACATATTTCTTGGAGACCCCTGCTAAGATCTTGGCCTCATCATATTAAGCATGACACAAAGGCAGGGTAAGAGCATGTCTTTTCTAATATACTTCTAATTATATATGAAAACCAAAGAATGAGCATGGAAATAAAGTGACATTAATTAAAAATAAAAAAAATAAAAAAAAGGAAGAAAAAGTACTTAAAAAATGTCAGACATCTGATTATTTGTAAAGGAAGGATAGATGAATTTTCCTCTATAGCACTTGCTAATTGTGATTTTAACTCTGTCAGCTGAGATCTCAACATCAGTCATCCTCCTGGGCAGTGCTTGTGTTCCACCTATAGCAAATGGAGTGGAACCAGGAGCTGCAGAAGATTCCAACCCCCCTATTTTAAACATTTATTCTTTTAGATGAGGTGATTAGAGTTGCAGAGTATATAATTTGGTTTGGTTAGTTACCTTCTTTATAAATATCCAGAGAAACCCACACAAAACATGTCAAACTATAGAATCATAAAATCATGGAATGTTTTGAATTGGAAGGGACCTTCAAAGCTCGTCTAAGTCCAAATTCCCTGACATGGGCAGGGACACCTTCCACTTGATAGGTTGCTCAAAGCTCCTTCTTACCTGGCGTTGAATCCAGCCATTCCCATTCATTAATCTAATTCCAACAAACCCTCTCACCCTCTCCTCACAGGGGAAAAACTTCTTGATTTGCAGTGTATTTTTGGACCAAATATACAGTGTATTTTTAGACATGAGGAAGATTGTTTCCCAGCTTTAAAAATAAACTGCCAGCTCTAGTGAGAGCTTCATCATGGAAATTATTTAGTTTCCCAAATAAGGGCACAAAACTGAGCCAGAGAAGAAATCCAATACTAGATTTATAAAATTTTATACTATTATGTTCCAGTGAAAGAACTGGGCTATTTAGAAAATGCTTGCTTATATTGAGAAACCTCTCCTCCCATGTATGTGTGAGCTTTCTTGGTTCCACTGGCTGATTTTACATAAGGCAAAAATTAATTAAAACAAAAAAAAAAATAACCCCCCAGAACCCCCCCCCCCCCAAAAAAAAAAAATCAAACCAAAAACCTTAAGAATATTTTGTAAACTGTGGGTGATGAACTACTTTCTTTATCTTCTTTTACATGTCTCATTAACAGCTGTGAATATTTAATGTGTTTCTTATGGAGCAGCTGATATCCCATATATTGTTGAAGTTACAGTTAAAAGTGTTGACTGTTGACTAATTGGACCATTAGGATATTATCTAATCCTTCACTATTGCAAATTGATGACTCTGCATAACAGAATTTCACCTTGGATCCTTCCCTTGAGTCGGTTACATCTAAAACTCATTTTTTATTCTTAATGCAGGTCATGAGGACCCTACTACGTTCCTTTGCAGTTTTCCCCTACAGTTATTCATCCTCAGTCTTAAACAAATTTTTGACCAATAGCTTTTCTATTGTCTTCATAAAAAATAGGTGTTTTCCTTGTCAAGTTCAATGAAATACTGGTTAAAAACCATATCAGTTCTTGTGGCAAACTCAGTTGATTTTTCAGACCTCTGCATTCCTAATTGCCTCATCAACTGTAATGGTGTGTTTGCTTAAAAAAGGCCACAACCGTGTTGAATGTCGATGTTATGAAACGTACTAACATTTACAACTGAGCAGATGAACCACTGAACACACCACGGCTGACTGCTCATATGGCACAAGGACTAATGGACCACAGTGAGCAGGTATCACAGTATGTTAATCTCAATGTAAAATAGATTTGTCTTTAAGTAATGATGTTCCCTCTTGGACCAGATTCCAAAATTAGTGCAGAAAGCAGCAAGCGCTCTGATCGGATGCCAGATCATCAGACACTGGCTTGAACAGATGCTCCTTATGGAATTTATTGTATGAAAGGAGGAACACAGTTAATCTGATTTACTGGGTATGCATAATATTGCTGCAGCACACATTTCCAATTTGTTATGAGCAAACAGCTTTAATTCTCCGATAAATGTGTTTGAGAAGATTTGCACTGGGCTTTGTTGGTATGTATATGAAGAACGGCTCTGCATAGATCCATATCCCCATAACGTGTGAATGATTTGTAATTCTGGAGAGTACATGAATAATGTAGGTAATTTTAACCAATGGCTTCAGTAGGCTGTATAAATAAGTAAAAATAACATGAACAAGACTGGCAGGTGGAAAACTTCTGCAATGATGCCTGCTGGTCTCCAGCTGACAGGGTTCATCCCTAGGTGTGTTCCTGCATTAGTGAACTCATGCATGTTTGTCAGCTTGTCATTACTATATATTGCACCATTAATGACACTTTTTTTGCTTTTGTGTACAGTTCCAGAATAAAAATTCATGATATAATGTTGATTTCCTCTCTGTATGAGCCGCTCAAGGCAGCATATTCTGATGAAAATTCTGCAAAGAGAATAGACTTTTGGGGCTTTGATTTTGGGATATGAAAGAAAAAAAAAAAGAAACTCTACATTTGTTTGTTTCTTTTTTACCTGTTTCATTTTTTTATTTATCTCTAAAATGCTATATGCTTTACATGATTTATTTAGGTATCTGCTAATGTCTTTACCTTCTCCAATTTACCTATAATACATTATTATGTGACAATACTCTGTTTGACACCAAGTCTGATTGCTTTCAATGCCCCTCTCCTTTTAGAAATATTAGATATTTAAATTTTCCCAGGAAACGTCAAGCTAATTTCTAGCATCTGAAAGTTTCAAACAGAGAAGGGTCTGCTGTGTTCAGCTCAATGTCATCTTTCATAACAAAAGAAACACTTTCTTTTTGTTTCCACAAAATAAGTTACTTGCTTTTTGTTAAAGCAAATTCTTCAGAATTCTCTTTGAGAACAGCAAAAATATGGGGAGTTATTTTTTTTCCCTAAGATTTATTTAAATCAACTTGCTAGTAAGATCTACAGCTAAAATTGAGCCTTTAACCTGATGTTTAGGTAATAACCAGGAAGATATCTGCTACAGTGTCTTGCTAGTGGGTGTCTTTGCAGAGCTGCAATATACTGTCACTTGAACATGGCATCACATGTCCTCATCTCTCTCTAAGGCACAGAACCTGGACTTATGACAGAGGGGAGATAGCAAAGTGCCTCCAGCATTCTGAGCTACAGGAGAAAATAGTCATGCAGAACTCACCATGTAAGTAACAGGACTAACCAAGGGACAAACTAGGATTTTGCAGCCTTGAGGACGAATTTTATTTGTGTCTGTGGAAAGGGTGGTCACTGTCATCTGTTGCAACTAGAACTTGGTTAGTGTTCAGAGAATTCAGTGACACTATTGCCTCTTTATTGCCATTCACAACTACTCTGCCACTATCTGCTCTGCTGTAGTGTACAGAGTACAGGATCAGGGGCATGATCCATTGTATAATCCCTGCGAACACAAACGAAAGGCATCTTCAATTTCAAAATGTTCAAAATATGATAGAACAGGAAGGTGCAATGGTTGGAAAAAATAAAAAGGAGTGAGAGATGAGAGAAATACAAGAATAAAAGCCAAAAATGAATATGTTTTGCATAGAAGTCAGAATTTCTACTAAAGGAATCCTCCCTGAAAACAGAGAAGAATAAGACCATGGTGTGCCAGTAGGTGTACTGAAAAGAAAAAGAAATGTAGTTTCCCTCTTGAAGGTGTGCTACTGACTTGTACAGAGAATATTGTACTACTACTTCTTAGCTCTTCTGCTTATTTTCAATTCTTTGTTTAAAATTTATTTCTTATATCCAGATTGGATGTATAGTTATGAAGGATAGCCAGTGGCATTATTATCAAAGGTGAACTTTCTTGTGTCTTCATCTGATTCTTATCCAATCATCTTTTCAGAAACCTACCTTCCATAAATTTTTATTCCTCAGCTATCTCTATCGATCCCTGAAACTTTTTTTGTCCTGATTTCAACTGGGATAGAATTAATTTTCTTCTTAGTAGCTGGTACAATGATATTTTGGATACAGAATGAAAATAATGTTGAGAACGCACCAATGTTTTTCATTATTGCTGAGCAGTGCTTGTTCCAAGTCAGGGACTTTTCTGCTCCTCACTCCACCCTACCAATGAAGAGGCTGGAGGTGCACAAGCCCTTGGGAGGGAATAGAGCCAAGACAGCTGACCTCTACTGGCCCAAGGGATATTTCAGACCACATGGCATCATGCTCAGCATACAGAGCTGAGGGAAGTTGGTCAGGTAGTGGTAGCTGCTGCTGAGAGACTGACTGGGCTTTGGTGAGTGGGTGGTGAGCAATTGCATTGTGCATCACTTGTTTTGTATATTCTGTTATCGTAAGTACTATTTTTCCTTCTTTTCTCTCCTATTAAGCTGTCTTTATCTCAACCCACAGGTTTTATCCTTTTGTCCCACTTCTCTCCTCCATTTCACAAGAGGGAGGGGAGTAAAAAACTGGGTGGTGTTCAGCTACTAGTTAGGTTAATCCACAACATTCTTAAATTTAAAAAACTCCTTTCTCCCAATGGCCAGTCTGTTCTCCCAATACAAAATAAATTGTATTCCTGACTATGTCTTCCATGAATTTCAGGGTAAAAGTGGTTTTACTGTGGTTACAGGCTGCATCTAATTTAGCATAGTTCCCAACATTGCTCTGAAAACCTTGAGAAACTCAAAAATCACTGAACTTTCTGTGTTCTAAATTTATGGATCCTGACAAGAGTTTAAATACATGGAAGTTAGGTAATGTAAAAGTGGAAGAAGTTGGTCACAGTTACTAGGAATTTTAGTTGCTACCTGTAGTGTTGAGAGGTAAGAAACAGAGCACATTCAAAATACTTGTCCTAGGGAAAATGGTGTAATTCATTTAGTGCCTGGAGAGGGGGTAAGGAACTGCCTTCAGACGCCCAGGCTCACCAGCATCCTACAGAAGTAGAGATAACAATATGTTTGCCACCTACTGAACAAGGATTCATCTCTTATAACTTTAGCCTTTAACATTGTAGACCCTTGGTTAGATGAATGCCACCTCTGAAGGCATCATGCAATGTCTTGCTCTTCTTGTCTCTCCTACTGCCCTTGACTTGAATTACAGGTTTTATTCTTCACTCTTTTTTAACCTTAGCATTGGTTAGCAATTTTCTATCTAAATAATGTATCTTCCAGAGTCTATTCCACACAGAGGACTGGAGATGAGACACTCCTAATTATCACTTACGTGGGTCATAATTAATTTTAGTTTTGAGTGGACTATAAACACATCAATCCCATGAGGACACACATCTTTATTCAGGTTGAAAAGCTAATGGGGTTTTGGTCCAGCTCCATTTCTTTAATGGTCCTCAAGAACCTTTGGCCCTTACTGATGATGTTATGAGCATCAACAGGGCTATAAAAGGAATTGCAATAAAGCTGAGTAAAATTATCAGAATAGAATTAGAATATTCTTGAAATGAAAGAAGAATAACTCAAACTGATAGAGACAAAAAAATTCAAACACCTGGAAACATGGGAGCTGAACTAATTAAACCATGAAGAAAACAATGCTAAATCTATTTCCCCAGACTGATAATAATTAGTAGTAATAACTTTCATTTTTATTGAATGAGTCACCAAAGGATCTCTAAGTGGTCGCTAAAAATGAATGTTAATATTTCCTCATGTTCTCTGCTTCAGAACCTGAGACACAATATGATTAAGTAAATGTTCCAAGTTCCTTCTTTACACAACTGACAACCTAAAAAGCAAACAAAAAACTGGCACAGTCCATTGTTTCCCAGATTATAAATCTAATTGGTTGTCTGTCAGTGCTTTACTGAAAATTAGAGAAATCTTTGAGAATGATCACGCCCGTAAGCTACATAAATGTAACATCAAGGTCAATACAGCATGGTATTTTGTACTTTTAGCTGGTAAGAAGTTCTGTGTGAAGTCCCCCTTTGAGCAGAAAACCATTTTCTCTCTCTAACTTTGATGACCTATGTCTTTGTATGAAGTGAAGTTCTAGTTATTACTCAGAGAGGTTGGAATTAAACAAAAAAGGAGGGGTATGTGGTTATTCTAGCACCATGGAAAGCAAAGGGCAGCATCAGGGTTTCAGAAAACTAAAGATAAACATTGCTTAAATTCTGCACATTATTCAGGTGAGACCCAGCTGACTCTCAAGGGCAATTCCAAAACATCAATTACTGTAGAAGAATACTGGGCTATGCACAACTTCGGCCTTGAGAAGATGTGACTGTAGGCCTGGGAAAGCAGCAGAAAACACCAGTTGTGTCCTTGAGCCTGGCCTGGGAAAGTAGAACGAAGTAAAGAAAACAACCAAGAATAGCAAGAGTGTGTTTTGAGATTTGCCAGCATGAGGAGAGCTGATGTTCACCTATCAGAAGGTGGACTAAGACTGATGGAAGAGAACACCTAGCCAATGATATGTAGCACAGGCACGTATGGACAGTAATGAAATAGTATAAAAGATAAGCTTGTAGTGAATAAAGGGCTTTTTGCCATTTTCCTGTTTGCTTTTGCCTGACAAAGTTTGAGCTTGTGTTTTTTCTGCGTCGCAACAAATTACAACACACCATAAATAATTAGTCAATTGATCAGCCATGTAATACATTTGAAGCTAAACTGTTTTGCAGTGAAAGAGAGCAGAAAAAGAAATGCCTGAAGAAGAGCCTAAGGGCTAATCTAACAGGAATTGCTGAAAACACACACTCCAGTATGCACTCTCTAGCTCTATACTTGCTTAGTAGGCAACTGTAGCCTGAGCAGAGAGAGTCCTTAAAAGTAGCCTTGTAGGCAGAAGTCTTGGCATTAAACTTTTTCTTTTTTGTCCAGAGATTTGGCCTCATTAAACACAAATACAATCCTAGTGAAATGTCTTCCTTCCTCCTTTAATTAAAGAAGAAAGCAAAAAGTGGCTTTGGAACAGCTGAGCTTCTGCTGTATTGTGTTAATGGTAAAACCCTGCTTCAAAATTTTGGGACACTGAGTCATAGGTGTGGAATAGGGCTAGTATCCTTAGCCTCTTTAATAATATCCTCTCAGAGCAATCCCTACCTTTAAGCCCATATATCTGGAAACCTAGTCAATTGGATGAAAATGGTAAAACCTTTCTTAACTGGCTAATAATATTTTGTAGTATTTGGCAATAACAATTGAAAGGCTGAGTGAGTTGGAGTTGTTCAGTGTGGATAAGAAAAGGCTCCAGGGAGACTTGGTGTGGCTTTTCCACATAGTAAGGGTGCTGGTACCCACCAAAACCGCCCTATCGCTGCCCTCTGCATCTGGACAGAGGAGAGAAAATATAATGAAGGGCTCATGGATTGAGATAAGGGTGAGGAGATATCACTCACCAGATACTGTTGTGGGCAAAACAGACTCAAAGTGGGGATATTATTAAATTTATTACTAAATCAGAGCAGGGTAATGAGAAGTAAAATGAATCTTAAAAACTCTTTGCCCTCCCCACTCTCTCCTTCTCAAGTTCTACCTCCTCCTTCCCAGTGGCACAGGGAGAGAGGGAACGGGGGTTACAGTCTGTTCATCAAACATGGCTCTGGACACTGCTCAGAGAGAGGAGTCCTTGCCCTGCTCCAGTGTGGGCTCCTCCTCCATGGAGTCACAGGTCCTGTCACTAGCCTGCTTCAGCACGGGCCTCCCACAGGTCACAGCCCCCTTTGGGCATCCACCTGCTCTGTCATGCATCTCCTACATGGGCTGCAGGTGGATCTCTGTACCTCGATCGTCCTCCCTGGGCTGCAGAACCACAGCTGCCTCACCATGAGCTGCACCATGGGCTGCAGGGAATCTCTGCTCTGGTGCCTGTAGCACCTCCTGCCCCTCCTGCACTGCCCTTGGGGTCTGCGGAATCGGTCACATCTTTTCACTCCGCTCTTCCTTTGCTGCAATTTCATGTGTGCAATAGCTTTTTTTCCTTCTTAAATATGTTATCACAGAGGCATTACTATGATTTCCAATTGGCTCAGCCTTGTCCAGTGGCTGGTCCATCCTGGAGCTGGCTGATACTGGCTTTTCTGGACATGGAGGAAGCTTCTAGCAGCTTCTCACAGAAGCCACCCTATATACCCCCAGCTACCAAAACCTGGCCACACAAATCTAATACGGGGGCTTGTAAGAAAGACAGAGAAATTTTCTGCCAGGGCCTGTAGTGACAAAAAAAAAAAAGGGGAATGGTTTTAAACCGAAAGAGAAAAGGTTTTGATTGGACATAAAGAGGAAATTCTTTACTGTTAAGCCGGTGAGATACTGGAATAAGTTGCCCAGAGAGCTTCTGGATGTCCCACAATGTGTTCAAGGCCAGACTGGATGGTGCTTTGAGCAATCTAGTCTAGTGAAAGATGTCCCTGCCCATGGCAGGTAGGTTGGAACTAGATGATCTTTGAAGTTCCCTTCAAATCCAAGCTGTTCTATGCGTCTATCAATTTATCTAATTAGCCCCTAGATAAATAAATGAGATAGAATCACTCAAAGCTAAAGAGAAATAGAGATACTGCTTTTTATTCTTTAATGCCCCCAATTGTTTACTTATTCCATTAAAAATTTTTGTTGGAAAAAAGCAGTTGGTTATGTTAGTTAATATACCACTTATGCGACAGTCTAATAGTTCATCACATAGTTGGACTTCACTCATTTCTAGTAATACAAATAGTCAATGTCTTAAAATTTTAGCTAGCAAAATCTTCTCCCTTATACACTACTGTCAGTTCTTTATTCTTTACATAATTCATCAGAGTTTCAGTACCTATGGAAGAAAAATTAAAACTAGAATATTTGCTTTCTTTAAATTCTGCATTTTTGCTCCCTTATAGTGGGCATATCAATGAGTGCTCTGAAGTTTATCTGTCTGAATAGGTCATGAGAAATTACTGGACATAAAAATTCAAAATGTGACAGAAAACAATCTGAGAAGCTGTCAAAAGGCACAGATAAGCTCCATGAGCACACCAGGTGTCTCAAAATGCTTGACTGTCTTCAGTATGACCACCTATTTTCAGTGCAGATACTGAATATCCAGTCTGAACTAGTATATAAACCAGCTTTAAAAATCATTGTAATCTTAAAACATAACTTTATACTTTGTAAAATTCATGTCATCCCATGGTTTAAATACAACATGTCAGAGCACTCTTAAATGATTAATAAAATCACAAGTACCAGAGAAAACTGTTAGCCATAAACCAAATAAACATGATTAAGAAGTATTTTCCAGGGGTTTGACAAGCAAACTGAAGCAGTAAAATAGTTCTAAGATCTCTTACATGACAAAGATTTATTTTTCAGTTCATGGTGCTGCAGAGGGTTTTTGGACCTTCCAAATTATTGCATTGTCAAGGAGAAATCCACCATTAGATGTCTGGGACTAAACCCTTGACATGTGAGGTCATTTTTCCAAAGTCCTTTTTTTCTTCAAGCTTTATGTCTTGCATGCTGTGACAAAGTTTGTACAATGCTCCCCTGCAGAGTAGGATATTAAGTCCACACTTTGGTTATAACAAAGGCAAAATTGTGCTTCACTGCAAACATCAACTTTGGGCTTAATATGAAAATATGAGGTAAAGTTTCACTTATGATGTCTGAACACTGCTTTGGGTAAGGATTCTTCTAGAATTATAAAGGCCTAAGTACACAAATGAGTATGTGTAGAGAAGGAGATAACTTAATGATACACCTGAATTTATTAGGCCCTTCGCATTCATTTCAAATTGGAAATCTGTTGAAACCGGAGTTTGGTACACTGGGAATTTTTCAATCACTGTATATTATTGTTGACTAGCTCATGGAACATGCTCTGAGGTCTCTTTCGTACCCTGATACAGGCAGGGTATGTCCTGTATCCTCCCTTTCCGAAGGCTGTGACAACATCATGTTGATCACCATTGCTTCATGGTTGTCCAAAATAAAATAAAAAGAGCTAAGGAATCACAAAATGTTTTTTATCAGTCATAGCTACAAGTTAATTTGGTCTACAAATAGATTACTATTTTCAGGGAACATGCTTGTATATGCATGTAAGAGCAGGTATGATGCTTGCAATTAAAGCTATAAAGGGTTTTTAAATCTTCACTATGCCTTTAAAACTCTGAAAAACAGATAATTTTTAAAAATGTTTCACAAACCTATCTAAATCTAGAAAAAGAAATTTCAAGGTCATACTAAACCACTTAATACAATACACAATCAATTCTGGAATACGAAAATTTAAATTACCTGGTCCCTATAGACTTCACTAATAGCTGCCCACCTTGGCAGCAAAAGCTCTGGAATAGTAGACCACAAAGTAAATTCAGGACAGACTTCCACCCTTCACAGTGAACGAGCTGTCTTGCATTACTGGATCTGTCAAATCGTTGTGTTATTTCACCTCAGCTTTTGTGGTTGCATATCCTTTCATTCTGTTATTTGTTAATAAGTATTGGCAGGCATCACCATCTCGGATTTTGGGAGTTTCACTTCAAAACAGCTGCCAAGATAATACATCTCAGTCTGAGGGCATTTTATTGATGTGGACATAACATCCTCAAGGGAGTCTCCTCAGCAGAGATGCAGATTATTAATGCAGACATCTATCTATCGTAGCTAAATGTATCTCTTTCTAGTATCATAGAGATTTAGAAAGGCTGACATTTTCCGGTAGAAGTCCTTTCCTGCTTATCACACACAGAGAGTTTCGTGAAGGACAGCTAGCCTTTTACAAGTGCAGAAGAATACATTCTGCAGCGGAAATTTGTAATATATGTTTCAAACTACCAAACACTAACTGATGTTCAGTAAGTAATTCTAACAAATTTCAAAGGAACTATTGTGCACTGGGTAGTTGTGGGGTTTTGGGTTGCTTTTTATAATATAGTCATCCCAGGAACCCAGAGTATTCCAGGTATCTACTCCTGGTAGCTCCAAATGAACACTGTATTTATGGATATGTTCAATTAGGTAATTCCAGTAGAGGCAGCAGGATTATTTGTTGTTATAGTTGAAGGTGTACTTAAGTGCTTCTTTTCATTGTCTCCCTGCCAAAGAACTTATTTTCCCTTCCAAGGCTCTTAGCAGCTTCTCCTCCCTCACTCTACCATCTCTCACTGTGTCCTGAAACATCAATTTCACTTTTGATCAGGCTGTGATGTCAACCTCCTTCACCTGCTTGTTGCACTTTTAAATAGGCACTTTTTTGTGCTCTGTTACACCTGGGAGAAATGCTTGATAGAAATATTCAAGCTCACTCC
Source organism: Grallaria varia (assembly GCA_013396735.1). NCBI lineage: Eukaryota > Metazoa > Chordata > Aves > Passeriformes > Formicariidae > Grallaria > Grallaria varia. The sequence continues at coordinate 300,305 of VWZG01003873.1, forward strand.
ATTGCTCTCTTTAAACCTCTTCAAGACCATGATGCACACAAAACTCAATAATTATTTGATTGTTGGAGCACTGAGCATACAGTATTGCCTGACACGTTATCAAATTTCATTTTCCTTGTATATGCACATTTTATATTTGAATTGTTTATAAATATAGGTCATTCAGGGAAGAAAACCTCACTTCCCCTCACCTGGAAACTTTCCTGTCTTTAACAGAAGTTTCCTCTGCTCTTCTTGATATCTTTTGACTCTTGCTTATGGGACACCAAAAAACAGGGTGATGTCAAACTGTTGACTTGCTAAGTGTCAAGGACATGTTTGGTGAGACTTGAATAGATCCTGGAGCTGCCACTAGGATACTAAGCAAACAAAACAAGTGTGCTATGTTGACTTGTACTTTTGATGGAACCAGGAACTCCGGCATTGCGTCCAGAGACATCCACCTTCCCTACTCAGTTAATACCAAAAAACAGGATCAGTGAAATATATGAATTGGATAGCTTGCTTCTGTATTTCATAGGACCTTGCCTCTTTCTTTTAGTGTATAGGAGCATTGTGTGCAGACTGGGTCATCCTTTACTTCAATTAGGAGCATACCAAGACAGCTGCTCAAAATTTCAAGGATGTTCTGCCCATTTTGGACATTTAAGTCATGCAGACTGGACTCTACAATCATATTTTACAGTCTCCAGATCAAACCCTTCTTTCAGCAGCCCATGAGCCTGGTGTGCTGAAGGGTGTCATGTAAACGAGACATTAATACTGTAAGCAAACAAAACACCATCTTTAAGTTTCACTATACCACGAACAAATGTACTTTTTAGCCAGAATGTGAGTCTGACCATGAATAATGCAATTACACTTTTACTATTTTACTGGAAGAAGGGTCAGACTATTCAAACACAAACCAACTGATCATTTATAGGAACCCATCAACTTTTAGTTGAAAAAGTATCCCATTTCCTACTCTTGAGCTACTTGTGAACACAAACTGAATTAAGAAGAGTTTGAAATTGTTTGCTAAAGAATTAATGAAAGTAATATCATCTTCCTAGATGTTTCACCATTTCTGCTTATGAGACCAACACAAATCCTGTCAGCTTATGTCCTCACTGAACCATATAATTACAATATTTATTATTATGCCTAAGCATTTTTTATGGAGGAATAAATATAATTTGTGATATAATTGGTGCAACATGTCAGATTTTGTGACAATTTGCATGAACTGAGATACTAAAATACATTTAAGGAAAGAGTGATATGATCCCACAAATAACTGTCTTGAATTAATCAAGTTTTTTTAAAAAAATTAAAAGCATATTTCTATAGGTTCTCTATTATTAGTTTTTAATGTCCTCTATAGCAAGGTAGGCATTTTTTCAAACAGACAGGTAGGTTATTCAGAGTTCAGAATATAAGGTGGATTTCTACCATGCTTGGAACTCATATAAGGACACAACTAATTATAACCTCGTTATATTAGGAGTCATAGTAAATTTTTCCAATGATAAACCTTTATCAAGCTGACTAAAACTCCTGACTGCTCTCAAAGTACATAATTAGATGTCTATTCAAATACAATCACAGAAAAGCTTAAAGTAATTTTTGTATCTTTCTTATTTTATATATTTCCCTTTTATATTTCAATATTGGTTTCAAAAGAAGTTTTTTTGAGAAATTTAGGGTTTAAATCTCCATTGAAGGAAATTTTGCAGAAGTATTTGCAGTACAGGAAGTTTGAGGTCTTCTTTGGGTGTTTTCCTATCAGTAAACACAAATAAGGCCACATGGCTTAGATTCTGTGTGATTTACAGACTCGTCAGATTGATGAAGGCAGTTGGTCAGAAACTAAAACAGATGGCAATGGTCAGAAGGAGATACAGATGGACCTCAGATTGACTGGAAATATAAGCCCTTATAACAGGATAACATTTACTGAGCCAAGCAAGTGTATGTGAGACAGGCTGGATGATATCTAAGAGGACTCGAGAGATTTTCAAAAGATTAGTACCTAACAGAATTAAACAAAACCTAAATAGACAAGTATAGATAAGCTTATGAATACTTATGTCAACATCAAAAAGCCAAAAATATGATATTGAACTAAAGGAACAGCTTAATGAAAGGACCTCTAACCACCTTTTTCTTGAGAGCCACTTATTCCTTCTTGCCCCCACATTTAGGACTTTAAATGTAGCCTGGCACTGTATCTACGCAACAAGACTATGGAGCACTTCTCCTCTTCTTTATGTGCTGAAAAAAAAAGCTGGGGAGTAAGTCTATTGAGCAATAGCCCCCATGGTCATCCCCAAACTATGATCTTGTCCCTGTAGCTGCCAAGACAAGTTGGTGATGTAGACTTTATTATAAGCCAACATCAATATGATCACTTTCTTCCTTAGAATGGAACCCATTATTTTCGTTTGTCTTGATTTTAAACCCATTACAAGTTCATTCACTTAATTCTGAAGGTAAAGAATCAAATCATATTTTTTTCATCTTATCTACAGAGATTTGCGTAGGAAGGTATGTACAGTGGCTGAAATCAAACACTGGGTAAGACTCAGTACATCTCAATTACTTTTATACCTGTGTCACAGACGCTTTGGAGAAAACAAGAGGTCACCTGATTTAATTTGTGACATTTTCATACACTAACAGTTAGACAATCACGTAAACTTTAAGGAATTAAAAGAAAAAAAGAGCTGATTTTTCAGCTGATCTGCATTTTCTTTTCTCTGTCAGGAGTCTGTAAACTCTCTAAATCAAAAGACTTTGTTATCTCTCAGGCTGTAACATAGATCCAGTCTTGATGGGGAAAAAAATAAGGATTCCAATGTTGAATTTTCTCTCAGAGACATTTTCTGAAAGAAATGTCTCACCAATAAAAAATTCATTTTTTCTCCTATTTTCCATCATCTTCTAGTAGTCTGCACCAAAGTAAATGAGTTGGAAAAGATTCTGCTATGTTGGTAACTGGAAAGGCAAAATTTACATTTGTTCTTCATTTAAAAAAAAAAAAATCCTGCGAAAATCTTATCTTGAAACATATTTTCCTATGATGTTTTCCTGTTTATCTCCTAGGCTTGTTTTTCCACAGGATTTTTTCCATTAGTGATTTTTCCTCATTTAGCCCAAATTTTATCTTGGGACAGAAATTCTGATCTTCTAACAGCTTTAGTTCTAACACAGTCTCTATTCCTGAGTAGTTTCTGAGAAAAGACAATCTGTCATAACTTCCAGTAAAGAAAGTAAATCAGCTGAATAAGTTGTTTGTTAAAATTACATTTGCAATAGCTTATTTTTAGCTTTCCTAAAGCTTAAATAAGCCCTGGGAAATATCACTAACTTGTTAACAGTCATTATACATTTGAAAGAACGGGGAGGTTCTAAGAATGTCCCAACTTACTCAGATATCATTTAGCTGTAGCAAGCTCTGTTCTGTAGATACAGCACTGCCAGTATCCTGCTTTCTCCCTAGGTATCTTTTACTTCATGTGAAAGTTAGGGATCAAAGAATGCTGCAGTGAGAGCCACTAGTAGCAAAAAACCAGTTGTCAATCTCCTTTATCTCCATCATGTTGCCCTTATGGTTGCTGATTTAGCTCCTTCCTGTTAAAATACTAATCACTGAGTTTGAGAAGCAGAGTTATTATGTCAATCTACAGCAATATTGCTCCCAATAGCATGAGTCATACCCTCTCTCACCTCTCCTAGTCACACCTTCTCACTTTCTTTCCCCAGCACTATAACACTCATGACATTGCAACAACAAAAATCTAATCTATTTTTCCTTCCCAAGCTGTGTATGGAACCAGTGCAATGCAGCAATGGGAAAATCCAACCCACTAAAAAGGAGGGTGCAATAATTCTTTAGGCTTTACAACCTCAACATGAAAGTTTTCCAATTATCACACATAAGAGTGTGTGTGCATGCATGTGTGTGTATGTGAGTGAGACTTAAATCTCTTTAGTTCTGGCAAAGTATTTCCATTAGTATCCTTTATTATTATTATTCAGTCCTGAATTTTTTAAACACTTTATTGGAGAGGGCATCTTCTGTAATCAAATGCCACAAAATGCCTTTAAAGGAATGAATGCAGATGCACAGGCAGCTCAAACATGGACATATAGATAAGCAGTCAGATTCATGTAGCACCATTACATATATATTGAAATGCAGGGACATAAAGGTTCATATTGGGCTAGTTAATAAATAAAAAGTTTTCATTTCTCTCACCAAAATGAACAACCCTGTTTTCACCTCCTTTTTCCCTTCTATTTGTCAACTTCAAGTTGATTTCTCTAATACTTTTTAGGGAAAAATTTATTAAAATAATATCATGCAGTCTTAGAAACAATTATCACCATTCCCAATTGTGTTGAGAGTGCAGCACCATTCAGGTGAAACTTTGAAACAAAACAGACCAAAGTATGTCAGAGGAACCCTTTGAGTGTTTGCTTTCTACTTCACTAAGGGCACTAAGTGACCCAAAAGTTACTTCTCAAAATTTAGTTATCTGCTGCAGGTGTGACTCCAAAGGTATAGCAAAATGGAAAAGTCTGAGGGCCAAAACTCCTTTAAATTAAAATGTTGGAGCATCTGTCCTATACTGCTGATGCCTCACTCTAGTGCTATTCCCTTTCCCATGCTGTAGATATGAAATTCCCACTGTATCTATCACCATCTCCACAGCTGATAGAGAATCCTTATATTTCTTCCCCTCTCTCTGTTCCATTAAAAATTGTGACCAAGTATCAATCTGATACTCCCAGTGTCTTCCAAAAGCAACTTGACAGCATCCCAGAAAAAATTCCTTATTTTAAAAGTATTGTTAACTTCACTGACTAAAAATGCTATGCAACCAACCCTAGCATAATACATTTTATTGGCCTCCATAACAAACTTCACTCTTGGCAACAAGCCATGGCATGGACTGAGACTCAACAGGCTTGGATGAAGATTACAATCTACAATATCATTGTTTTGGGGTTGCTGAAACTGAAATATTGTGGTAATACATAAAGTCACACATATGAAATGGAGTAAATGGACTTCATACCTCTTCTGGTACAAAACAGTTTATTATAATATTTTTTTCTTTTATAAGAGATTTTCTATCCTGTTTCTTTCATGTTCAATTATGTATAATGAAGTCAATGAAGGGTTTTGACAAAAAAAAAAATACTCTGAAGACATTAATTATTACTCAAATCCCCCTGTTAAGGAATGCAAAGTATGTCAATCAAATGCATCATTATAGAAAAATTGCATGAATAAATATGGACTTTTTTGTATTATAGCTTAAATTAATCTCAGAATCTTCTCACCCCAAAATGTTTAATATTCTTCTCTGAATGGAAATAAAACTATTCTACAACTTAATCACAGTGTTGTTCTTCTCTGGGCTCAGTAAACATCAGTTCTGGTTTTGACATGGTTTATTGGGCATGATTTTTACCATTTACGTACTGAGAAAATTTACCATTTTTACTTCCTGGGAAAATCAGTTGCAAAGCTAAGAAAGGAAGAAGTTTTGTAGAGTATGCAAATACAATGTACATCTTATTATTGTTGTAGAAAATGGGAGAAAGAGAAATGTGGAAGTGTCTGAATATTACTCGCTAATAAAGTAGATCTTTTTATTATGAGCAGAAATGTGATAGACAGAACTTCTACAGAGAGTGTGGTAGGGTCCAAAAGTCTATTTGGGTTATATAGCATGGTTTTGGTAGATGAGCCAAAACAGTGGTTTCTGAGAAGCATTTTCCTTTGGTGAGTACCCAAAGGAGGCTGTGACCCCATAAAGAAGCTTGTGCTGCAGCAGCATCCTGGCAGGACCTGTGGCCCAATGGAGAGGGAAGCCCGCTGTGGAGCAGGTTTGCTGGAAGAACTTGTGACATCACTGGGGGGCCAGGCTGGAGCAGCCTATGTTTCCTTGGTGGGCAACTGGTGGCTAACCCAGGTTGACCCAATACATTATGTAGTTCAATATTGGAAAAATAAATTACGTATACTAATGGAAGGAGAGGACTGGATCATGACAAAGAGCTAACTGTAACTGCAGGACCAAGAGGCCCTAAGATGGACTTTGACAAAAACGAAGCAAGTATGTAAGAAAAGGTCATTTATTGTCATGGAAGAACATCTCATGTTTTTTCTGTGAATAGCTGACCACACTCAGAGTGACAATAGCAGTCAAACTAGGTATTTCTCTGGTCTACTGCGGTTGTTTTCAAACCCTGATTAAGATATTGCTGCTATTTATGCCAGCTTGGTTAGACCATGGTGCTAGTAATGCCAGTGTCAGGAGTTTGGTCCCTCTAGAGGCAAATGACTTAAAAGTTGGACTCGATGATCCTTATGGGTCCCTTCCAACAAAAAGTACTCAGTGAGACTGTGACTCTGTAACCCTCTACTACCCATAGCAGCAATGTTAATCACATCAGAGAGAAGCTACAGGATCAAGATCTGTATGAGTGGTTCTGCTGGCTTCACTGGGGATTCTTAGGCAAGTTAAGCATGGGCCCATCTGCTGATCCATGCCCTGATGGTGAAAAGTTTGGCTATGATTTCATTACATGGAATTAACTTTCCAAAACTTCCCAATTCACAATACCACATAGTTGTCATCATTAGCCTTGACAGAAAATATCACATTAGAAAATTATCATTTTTTGAATTGCATTTGAAAAAATTTCTGGCATTTTAAAAGGAGAATTTCAAGGTCAGCTTGAAATGTAAACTTGTAAAAAAATACATAGAATATGATCAGTATAAACAATTTTGACTGATTCAAAATCAATTATTTTTAAGACTGCATCTCTTAAAACAAAACAAAATCCAAAACTTCATTCTCTTTTGAACTGAGAATAACCATGAAAATTGAAAAAAAATCCTTTAAAATGAAAAATTTAAATGTCGTTCTTCATGCGAATTATTGGTTTCTTCAACATCACTGAATCACCCAACTGGAGCTCTTCTGCCACAATGTCTTCAGTACATCAGCTGACTATTGACATCATCCTAAATAATACAATATTTATTAAAAAAATCAGTGTGGGATCTGAAATAATCTTCTAGCTACACAGTGTTACAGTCTCATATTCTTATCTTCTTTGTCCACTCCTACTATTTGTTAGGTACATGTTCTGCATTACCTCAGAGTACATTTCTTTGTGTGATACATAGTGCAGGGAACCGGGTAGCACTGTGTTGAAGCCAATAAATGGTAATCACCAGGAAAGATGGATTGTAAGAAACAAATAATCAAGGTTGTCCCAGGTCACAAATGCCCATCTACAAAGAAGCAGTTGAATCACATCATTATTCAACTATTCATTTAATGTATTTGTAGTTAGTCTTTGCCAAGATATCAAAATATCTGTTGCTGCCTTCCCAAATATACAATTTGCAACTAAAGTTGACTTGATGGAACTAAAATTTTTTGAATAATTAAAGACCTTTATTTTTCCAGATAAAAACATTGAGCAAACATTGTTGATTCAAAGGAATGATTGTGGTTTATAACCAAGAGTAAAGGGAACACTGATGTGCAGTTTGTAGTTTGGAACTGATTTCCTTTTATGTGTAATATAGCTCCTCGCAAAGTGTGTATCAGAGGTAACAGAATACAGGCAACAAATCTTCAGGAAAATAGATGAGACTACCACAGAATATTCACAAAAGCTTATTTTCAACATGAAGAATGGTGAATGGGGGTGTGGAACAGTTTATAGGAAAGTTTGTTTTCTAAACTTTCCTTCTTAGATACTCTGCTCCTAAACCTCACTGGTCCTACATGACAACATCAGTAACAACTGCAGTGCCAAGTCTAAAAAAGTAGTGGTGCAAGGTAACTGCTAAATGAGACCTGAAGGAATGGAACTGCCAAACACCTGCTGATTAAATTACACCTCAATTAGACTGTTCACTGGGTAGGCGGTCTTTTATGCATGTTGATTTGTTTGAGATAAACCCACTTCTTCTACTCATATCACTTTTTATTTATAAGTATTGCAACTTTTGAACAGTTACCTTAGTGAAAAAGGAGCTTCTCAAAACAGAGCCCTGTTAATGAATATGCTTTTAATTCCTGACCAAAGTCCCTCCAAACATAAGTAAGTGATGGGTGACCTTTGTGTTGTGAGCCTTAAATTTTCAACCTCATTGATGAGCTTTCAGGAGGAACAGTGCAGAAAGGTCACCAATACATATTTAACAGGTTCAGTTTCATCACTATGTCAGTGTTTCCATGTCACAGTGGATGTGATAGCCCAGAAGACAGCATTTACATTTAAACATATTGGTGAAATGCAAATTAAAGGACTCACTTGGTTTGACCTATTACAGCAATGAAGACCAAATTTTACCATCTAAACTTGGACTTGAATGTGAAACATCCCTCCGGTCCAAGGTTTAGGTTCAGATCTTTGTGTGGTATGAAATGTGATATTGAAATGAAACACTTAACACAATGTACACTTCACAATTAGTACAAAAATATTCTATAGCCATTTCATACCAATAAAGAAAGATTTAGATTCTCAGTGTTAGAATATCAGCTGCAAGTTCCTTTTCCATTACTTCTGCCAAAAGTCTTAACCCTTTGAAGTACATTCAAGTCAGTTGAGAGGAGGAAGAAAGGAGAAAAGGAGCATCATCTGTACAGGTGAAAGAAAATGGCTTGGAAAAACATTAATATTTAAAATTATAACTGTTTTTAATGAAACAAATCTACCTCTTCTTAATTCAGCATAGTTATATACAACCCTCTGGGTTTCAAACTACACAACAATCATGATGCCTCCAGGAATGTGTCATTTCAATAAGGTATTTCTGGATCTAACACATCCCTACATTACTCCATCAGCATATGCTGATGGAGGATCAGGAAGATGACAGAGAAGAACTTCTAATAGTGAAACTCACATGCCTTCAGGATGAACCACCTGCAGCTTGTGGGGGTCATCCTTGAAATATGCTTTAAAATCTGTATAGGTTGGATGAATTCTTAATTGGTCCTCATTCACAGTCTACTGTTGACAGTCTTGTGATAATTTTTTAAGGCCCCAGGGTCATTAATATTGTGGCAGTTTCCTGAGATGCAATACTTGCCAATGGAAAATAAAGGAAGAGGTAATTATGCTCTCAAAAGCTTACAGTGCAATTTAAATGAAGATGTAAAAAGGGATCATAATTCCAAATTAGGGAAAGTAAGAATGTGGTAAGTGGTAATAGGAGCATACAATATATTGGCCATTGATGAAAATGAATAAATGACTTCACAAGAAGAGTGTGAAGCCTAATTTATATTTGATCTTCAGAAAAGAGGTCACCATTAATTGCTAAGTGTTATTGCCATTATCTATTATTATCACTAATGTTAGCTCTGAGGATCAGTGATGGAAGGCATGATAAACCCAGGAGGTATCTTAATAATTTAACACATGTAACTACCTCTTAAAAATAATTACTTTTGAGCTGTGAAGATTCTTAAACAGAACATTCATAAGTCTTCACACATTTACTTTGCACTTACCCCCAAAACTTATTACTGAAGCGCCTATATTTTTTTGGTGCCATGCTATTTGCAATGCCATTCACCCTAAGACTTAGAAATATGGTGCTGGAAAGGAAATTCTACCAGACATATGATGGAACTCAACTGATCAAATAGAGACTGTTATCTGGACTGGTGGAACGGTACAGTCACCTTTAAGGCAAAATCCACTTATTTAAGGGACGTATTTAGCACTAGTTGGAGAAAATGCAGCATAAAAGACTTATTTATCTGCAGTTTTTGAGTGAATCTTACAGTGAGTACAAACACATATACTGTGTTTCAAGACCATATCAAATAAGGAGATGCAATAGCAAAGAGCTAAAGACGTGAGATGAGATGTAGATGACAAAAAATTAGTGCATCTGGATAGCTTGTAAATCTGAAAAAAATAAACTGCAGATTAAGTAGGATTACTGACTTAAACGATACATGTATATCCATATTGATTTTGAAAATTCTTATATTTCAGCATTGTTCTGTGTCCACACCATACAAATTGGAGTGTTCAAAACCAGTGAGACGGAGTTCATTCAGTGTTGGACTGCAGCGTTCACCCTTTCTGTATTTATGCCTTACCTGAAACACTTGTCTCAGAAGTGGGAGACTGACATTTGATTCTTCCTTCAACAGAAGGACCTGAACCTGCAGCTACTGCTGTAAGACTGATAAGAGTAGTTTGTCAGGTCATATGCTAGAGATAGATGTTGGAAACCTCCTCCTCTCTGATAAGACATGTCAGTGGGTGTGCAAAGGACCAAATAAACAGAAGTTATTCTTAATTTCTCTTCCTTTCTCTAGATGTACACTTTTAGGAGATACAGGGAACAGCAATGTTGTTATCCTTGAACTAATCTGTTGCATAGTTGGTAGACCTTCCTTCTCCCTTTATTTTCCATCTGGCAATTACCTACCATAAAGAGTGTAGTAAAACAGATGCCTTCTCTGCAGCATATTCAGACACGCCTGGACTCAATATTCCATACAGACAGACTCAGGTACTTTTTTTATAAGTGTGTGGCATCTCTTAATATCTGTGAAAACCCTTAAGGGTTACCACTACCTGTCTATCTAAAAGGGGCACCATCTATGAAGAGAATTATTCAGTCTTAGTCTAAGAGCTCTGAATAATTCTATAGGACTGGATACTTAGAGAATTAGACTTTATAATGTGTAATTTATTGCTTAAAGTAAATGATCTAACCATCCCTCCATGATCACATTAGTGTTAAAGTTTTTCAAGATTTTCAATATCATTTAAACATTTTCTTGCTCCTGTTTTATTTGGGTTTTTTGGGGGGAAGAAGGGCTGGTTGTTTCCACTAGGAAAATATGTGATATTTTTTATCTGTGAAATAAAAAGCTCTTATGAATGCTTGTGTTCTTGATTCTGTCAAGACCTTGCTTCCATATAGGAGTAATCAGTGGGATGGGAAAGAAAAGCATAATTATGGTGTCTGACCATTTCTTCTCAGTATGCCTCATAAGGAAGAAAACCATCATCAACCAATTTTTAATTGTCTTCCACTGAGAATGTACTGATTTGCTTTTTTAAATATTTTTCAATGGAAGAATTATATTATCTTCAGAGGAAAAAAATAAAATGTAAATTTGAGAAATTCAACTGCTATTTTTAACTGTATCAAAAACTGGCAAAAAGTCTAATTAAACTTTTTCCCCTTTTTCATGCCTTGCTACTGTCTATGGCAAGAATGGAAACAATAACACTGAATTATTTAGACCTTCTAGTTTGGACACAACAGGAACCTGCTCTTGGGTAATAGGTGCAAAGGTGTTCATTTGACTGTCTCCCAAATATAGCTGCTTTTCCATTATCCTCTTTATTACTCATTTTAGTTGATGCTTTCATATTTCCTTCATGCCCTCTACATTTCCATATTACTCTTTTGTTCTTAGACTGGCTATACAAATCAAAGTATGCACAATGAGCCCAGGCACTACCACCTGCTTCTCTGCCTTTAACCTCTATGTTTTTTGCACACCCCCTTTGCAAATCTCACTGTAGTTCTAGCAAAAAGAATAAAGTACATTTCTCTCCTCTTCAACACCCACACTTTCAGCATAAGGAAATACTTTATCACTTTTAAGACTACTTCTCCACAGACCCCTGTACTAGCAGAGTAAGAGACAAAGAATGCAGCCAGCAGGACATTTGTTGTAAGATGTCCAGTATGATCTCATCTGCAACTCCATATATGATTTAAAACAGACAAAAGGGTGATTAAAATGCTTTCTACAGTTAGCTTCCATTTTATGTGCAGATTTACTAACTGTTAATGACTAAACCAGGGGCAAATAGTCATGACTCAGGTCCTCAGTGTTTATGTGTAGCTTTCACATTGCTATGAGTATCAAAAAACTCCAGTCTGAGTATTCAGTAATGGGAAAGGACTTTTTATTGCTACTCTCATATTGACACGAACAGCTGATGTAATTATATGGATGCATTCCACAATGAGCAGAGCAGCTGGAAGTGCCCGCTATGACAAAGCAATGGCATGGGCTCTGAGCCCTCAAGACTACAGACTGCCCATTGACTCCAGGATGCATTGACAAGTTCTGTTTAGTCTTGGGAGCAGTGCAACTTCTGTCACTTCTTGATGATTATTTCTTATATGGCCATCTGTTTCTACTCTTCCCTTCCCTTCCCTTCCCTTGAATTCTTGCCTTTCTCATGAAACACTTAATTCCTGTTGCTAGCAAACAGATTATTCAATTCTAATTTTCTCAAAGTGATCAAAATACCTCATGCCATATTTAATACAAACGAATTGGTTCACAGATTTTGATCATATTAGTCACTGACTGAATTAGGTTGAGTTTCCTGCAGCCTCTTTCTACTGCTAAAATTATTTTTTTCTTGCCTTTAGCCTGCTCAGTATATTTAGTTTCTGACTCATTTCTTTAGAGCTCTGAACTATTTTCTGACTCACTGGGAATCATTTATCCTGTTTTGGTTTCACCAGGACAGGTTTTCAGATTTCATCTCTCGAATGTCATCACTAATGCCTCAAAGTTTGTTTACAAATGACTTTTTGTCTCAGACAGAGGAACACTGATGTCAGACGGTGCTTCACCAATTAAAGTTGTTCCAAAGCTATCCTAAGATATTATCTCTTTCTGCAGTCTTTCTACAATTTGTTAATTAATGAATTTTTCCCATACTGCGCTGGTGGTCGGTGCTTTTCCTTAAGGAAAGAGGTTGCCCCTAAGCTTGTTTAGAATAAATGTAATAACATCAACTGTAAGTACACAAAAATAGCAGGCATCCCATGTGTTTGCCAAAATTAAAGTAAGAATGAACTTGAAAAAAAATATGATGCATCATTAGTGCATTTGGGGTTCTACTTATTTATTTAACTTATGATTCTCAGAACCCAGGATGCACTTGGCTGACATTTCCATCTTGTTCCCTGCAAACATAAAGGCAGAGTTTTCATTTCACTTGTGAAATAGAAATTTTTCTTCAATTTGTGCAATGGAAGAATTAATTTAAAAGAAAAGGTTCCAATATTATAATTATTATTATGAACAACATGATAAAAAAAAAAATCTGTATTATTAAAAACAACCACTACAAAATTGATTGCTGGCTCCCAGGGCCACTTATATGCCCTGTTGTATCCAAACCATCTGCACAGAGCTGACATGAAGGACAGACTTTACAGAGAACCCATATCCTTCTGGAGCTGCAGCTGAAGGCAAGGTGAGGTATCTGTCAACACATAAATTAACGTTGAATATAATTAGGCAACCGAATCCCAGTCTGTGTGTCCGCAGTGCACGGCAGTGTCTCCCCTAAGCCTCACATGCCCATATCACAGCAGTGTAATTGCAGCATGACATTGAGGATGTTTATTTATAGCATGAGGAAGCATAAGGGCATATTTCAGTGCTTTGCAACACAAGGTCCATTGGGATACTGTTGGAAGATTCTGTAGGGTGGAGGGAGTCTGCATGTATCTCATTCCCTGGAGCAAACTATCCCCAGCACCAGAGCTGGCTTGAAAAGTGGCAGACAACACATGATGTGACACACATCACACTGCACGTGATCCAGGGCTGGACCTTCAGGGGTAGGCACTGCATCAGAGTTACCTGACAGTGGAAATGCAACCTTAGTGACAGCAAGGGCAAGGACGAGTTCAGGGACAGCCAGTCAAGGCACCCTGGCTTAGATGTCTACATTGAGCTGCAGCCATGTGTGCTTTGGGGTTCCTGTAAGCAGGGCCTCAGTTCAGGAGGTGCCTGGGAGTATCTAAGGCACCAGTACTGCTGAGACTTAAAAGCAGTGGTGTACAAATGTGATTCAGGACATACAGGATGTATATTGGGAGTGGCAGCTGGAGATCAGTCAGGACAACTGTATGAAACCTGATGCCTACTTTTTAGAGAGATGACTATTCCCTACTCCACTGAATAGATCTCTATTGACTGTCTCGGAAGTTTAGAACAACAACCTACACTCACACATGCATGTAGGGGCATTTTGATGTCTAAATCTGAAAATTAACTCTTCTAGAGGACTTTTTTTTAATTAATATGTATCAGCAGCCAAACTTTTTTTAAAAAATCATTAAAAAGGAGAACTAAGAACACTGATAATTATTTATCACTCAAAAGTGTGTATTAATTCAGAAAGGCTTCCATAGGAGCAGAAAGAAATAGCTAAGCAAAAGCAAGAATTCCTGTCATATCTAGGATTATTTCAGTCATCGTTTCCTCTTATCCAGAACAGGTAGATGAGCACTGAGATGTCCAAAAAAACCAAACAACCAAACAGAAACCAACTTAGGCCTGAAATTTTGCAATGTTTTAACTCAGAAAGTGTCAAAATAATATCAACTGTCAATGCGCAGTAGTTTTATCCTTTTGTGATTCTTACTTGTTTTAGTTTCTGGCCTGTAGATATTTGTCTTTTAAATGTCAGTCTTTTATATCTCTTTGATCTGAGAAATGTGATGATATGTCGGAATTCATACCTTACTTAGACAGAAAATGAACATTGTGATCAGCTTTTCTGGAGTATCCAGGGGTCCAGTATAGAATTGTTTGAACACCTGAAATCTCCTCAGATTTAAGTAGAAAATTTAGAGCTACAAGAAGTATACAATGAATCACTGATTTTGGATAGGATATCTCTGTTCAGTGAGTCAGTCACTTACAGAAAATATGCAATTAGGATACATATTAAAAGTAGGCCACCTTTTGATAAATATTACATCCATGACATGCAAAATAGTAAAAAGTAGGACGATTTAAGCAAGCATGAAATAATCCTTTTTAATACCAAAATAACACGAAAGAATTTCAAATACCAAGATCTTAATGTCCTTCAAAAGAATGTAGTTTGCTTTGAAACTAGGTTGTCAAATGACACATAAAATGTACTTTAATAAATTTAATGTGCCTTGGTCCCAAAATAAACACAAATACACAAAGAATGGATCAAGTAATGTGAAAACCTTGAAAACTTTAGTTAAAGTTCTCATTTAAATCTCTCTTTTAAACTCTGCTTATTATGTAGAAGAGGACTACTCCTGGGATTTATAACAATAGCAGTAAAAAATCATCTATTGATATTAATTTTCTGTTCAGTAACAGACCTTGTTTTTTTAGGAAGTGGAAGGAACAGTTCACTCTGCCTAATGCAACTGGAGGACATTTAAGACTTTTCCCTTCTGTCTGTTTCCAATTTCCAATACAAACTCTGTTTTCAAACAAGTACCATTTGTCTGGATCCAAGTTAAGACGGCAGAATAAGTGTATCTCTTTGATATACATATCCTAACCTAAGGAAATACAAAGTTTAGCCAGATAAAAAGAAATTGAGTAACATCATTAATGAGGCATGAAAAATTGTTGTTATCAAATCAACATGATTTTAAAAATTAAATTAAAATTTTAATAAAATTAATAGTCAATAAGATTCAATGCAACCTAGTAATTCTCAATATTTTAATTTATAAACCTGAAAAACAAGTGCCTTACAGAAATTAAGCATCACATTAAGAATTGACCAATAGTTTTGAAATCATGTAAAAGGGGAATTAATTAATGTAATGTAGCCAGATCCTGCAGGGAGTAATCCTGGACCTTCTGGCATTTAATGTTCCTATTAGAGGCCTGGAGAAAAATTAAGATGTGTTAATCAATTCCAAAACCAGCATGAAGACAGAAGCACTGCAAAATATAAACAAAAATAGACCAAAGTTTGGAACAACCCGGATGATTCAGCAAGTTGGACATGAAGTACTGAAGTGTTTGAATATAGCTGAATGTGAAGTTGTATTTAGAAACAGAATAGGAAGGCTGTATTTGAAGGATGGAAATCTTCATCTAGACAATCAGACTCCTGAAAAGGACTTGCTATGGTTCGTTGTCTGAGCATAAGTTGCTGGACAGTGGTATGTTCAAGAGGCTCTATATAAACTGAGGCAGATTAAAGCAGAATAAAGTCACCTTATCTTGTGTGTTTGGCTTTGGTATAACTGCTACTGTTAGGTTAATTTTGTATAAAACAACAAGGACAATGATAAATTGATGATCATTCAGACAAAATCCATCAAGAGTGTAAGAGATCAATCTGTTTCAGCTCATCTAGATGAAGAACAACTTGAGCGACTCATTCACTGTCTGATTACTTAACACAGAGTAAGAGATACAAATGGACATGCAAAGGGGAATAATTTCATTTAATTTCACATGTCTACCATGTAGATATCTTTATCTAATATTGCCATAAAAGGATCTTCATTACTTAAAAAATGGATGAACATGAAGAATATCTGAAACCTGTGTTAGAAGATTTTCACAGCAGTCCCCGTCTAATACCAGCTAGGTAAGCATCTGCAGTAGCTTCTGCTTGACAAGGATGCCACTTTATCAAAGGAACAAATTCTGCCTAGCCGTATACAAAGAATTCAAACCTATCTTATACAGAACTCATTTCTTTCAAATATAACAAACTGAGCAATGAAACAATTGCACTGTTAATAATCACAAAGGTTTATAGGAAATCAGAACGTTAATACTGTGTATATACATGTATATATAACACTTGTACGCATACCCATTTCTTTCCACTGGAAAATTTTTGGTGCTATATTGGTTCTATGCTGATACATGTAAAGCCAGAATATGGTTAAACAAAAAGATAAAACTATTCTTGTTCTCATAGTCCTCACTCTGACTGGAGTTAGTGTTATGAAAAAAAATATTCAAATGAATCCTCAAACTAAATGAATCTTTAAACAGTTCTTAAACCAATATTGTGCCTTCTTAAAGATCTAGTTGGTTGATGATGTAAGAGGTATGTCTAGAGAAGGTTGCAGGATGGTACTCAATTTCAGGCAATAAAATTAACATGAGATTGAATTTACAACTTTTCATACTTACTGTACAGGCTTTGTATTGGGTTTGTTTGGCTTTGTTTTGGGTTTATCTACTAGTCCCATGAAAGATAAGGGAAATCAAAGACCTTCATTCCTCCTGGGCAGACAGGCTTCAGTTTTAGGTGCAACAGTTCACAGGCATTATTATCTGGCAAAGCTGTTGTACTGACTGAAGATAAGTCATTCCCAGGGGATGCCATCATTACATGTGACCTGACATTTGTATGTATACATGTCAGCAAGTTCAGGCAAAAGCCTTTAAAATCAAATGGCTATTGTCTTACTTTTATAAATGGCTTCTTGCCCACACTCAAAGATGGCATATTTTGAGACAGATAATCATATTGACTTTCACTTAGTTAATCTATTTTGTGCTTATTAAATAATTTTTTGGTTCTCCAGAATTTTCAATAAATCACTATTCCATAAGAACATGTTTTCTCTTCTAAAAAGTGTTAATATAAGAATTATACAGGCCGAGAGTGTGCAAATATCAATTTGATAGAACCCACCAAACTTCCTGTTGTACATGTGACTTGCAGAGAAAATGAATTTTTGCTGCAGATTATTTTATGCAAGTCAGCAGCAGACTTTGCCTGACCTCATTTGCTGTAGTTGAGGTCCAATTTTCTCCTGTGTTATAAAAATGGCATACAGTTCACATAGAAAACTGGCTACCAGGTTTCAGATTAAGGTTGTTTCAGAAAGGTGCTCTGCCAGGCATGACTTGTGGTCCAAATGTGTCCTGGTTCAAGAGAGAAATGACTTTCTCAAGATCAGAGGATGAAGCTGAATGAATCTACAGCTATCAAATGAATGACAATTTTTCCAAATATTCTTACTCTGTTTAAAGTTGGTTTTGAGCCCCTCTCATCTACTCTGGCACTATGTGCCTGTGGCAGATAATGAGGGACTCAAACTGAAATAAACAACCGTACTGTGGCCTGACTCATGCAGACAGAATCAAGTAAATCAGGATTTAAGACTGACATGCTGTCCTTACCTGATCTCATTATACATCAATACTGCAAATGTCTCCACTAGCGGGATAACCATCATACAAATAATTCTGTGGACATTATTAGGGTGATTTAAGGTTAGAGCTGAGGTTTTAACTTGGAAATTTTTTGGCTTTTTACATTTAAATGTGAGTTGCAATGGACTTGACAGAGAACCCAGTTAGCTGGAGTTATAATGTAGAATGCCATCTTGTGTTCCTGGATAGTTTGAAAGCCTTGGGGTGTCATTGCTGTGATTCTGCTGGTACTCAGTCACATCCAGTGAGCTCCGTGAACTCTCAGACTAATCTTCACAGCAATTTAAGGTTTAATACACAGGTATGAAGATGCCCAGTTACCATAATCACCAAGGGATATGTTTTTCTGGGTCAATAAAGTTAGTAAAATGCAGGTTGTTGCCAATTAAGTGCGAATTGAAACTTTCTCGTAAGTGAAAATGCAGGAAAAACTGGAGAAGCTTGAATGAATCTAATGTGTGATCACCATTAGGAAGAAAATCTTCCAATAGGCTAAAGCTTCCTTGTTATAGGCATGAGTGTCCCAATGTCTTCATTAGAAGAGACAGAATTAATTTCTGCATGGTGAAATATCCCAGTGTTCTCATTTTTGGAAAATGACAGTGTAAAATGCACACAACATTTTCAAGGGCTTGAGAAAATGCCTTATGTTGCAGTCTAATGAAGCTTAATCTCTTTAGTTTATGAGAAATAAGAACAAATTGTCTTGAATATGATGCGTAACAGTTGCTGACATTAGCATGATGTTGGGATGTTAGGAAGGTGACCACAGAAATAAGAAATTTTACCTACAGGGTAGCTTAGTGTAACAGAAGACCACATGGGAGTGGATTTCTGGCTTGATGTAGCCTACACGCCGGCAGCTGGGCCATATTGTTTTGTAGGAGGGAAACCATCAGATGTTAAATATCTATTTATTCTAGAAACTTGGAACTGGAAGTAAGAGTTTCTTTATGATTAGGCTGTTCAACATACAGAAAAAGAGAACAGCTGAATCAATGAACTATGGATGTTTTCATCTCACAAAATTAGATATAATTCAGGTGATGTATGAGGGAACATGCTGACATCTGTAGTCTGTGTTAAAAAGAAGCTAGATAAACTGTTCTAAAGACTCTTTGTCCTAAAATATGCAGAACAAAAATCACTGAGTGGTAAAGAAGGAATCAGAAAAGTAATGGTTGTGGTGATTTGGAAACATTTTGATTATGTTTTCATATTTCCAGTTAACAATTTTTAAAATTTAGGGCAAAGATGGAAAAAAACCCAAAACCGTCACACAATCCCTGCTGATCTGCTGCTTGGAAATAGTTATTATAGAAATTGTCTCCGATAAAAGGTTTAATGAGCAGATTTTTAAAATAAAGGTAAGTATGGTCCAGTGGGAAGCTCAAGCACATAATGATGTTCCAGGATATTTGAAATAGTTGGATTATTATTTTTTTTACTGTATCTTATATATGAATTAAGCTCTGGTCCAGCAGGAACAATCCCTACAGAGGCCATAAAACAGCAAATTTAAATGTTCACACTGAAGAGAAAATGGGATTATTACTTTCACACTTCAACTTCCAGTCCTGCTTTCAGCTAACTCCTTTCTGAAATGTTATAAGACATAAATAATTACGTTTTGTTCTTCCCCTTTTCCTTTGTGATAGTTATAAACCAAAGAAGCTAACCAACTCATCAGAGAAAGAATCAGTTTGAACTCGTATAGACCTTTTGTATCTTTGTTTCTTATCACTCTCCTACTTTCAGAAACTGTTTCTATTTTCTGTGGGGTTCACATAATAATTTTATGCAAAACTCATGAGAATATGCAGGTGCATACACTACCAGCAATATACCAATAAGTAGGAATAACAGTGAGAATTTAAAATATCTATTATTAAACTATCCAAGCCATCTGTTTTAAGATATTGAGCCTTTTAAGGTTAATAGGAAAATTTCAATGGGAAATGATCATAATCTAAAGTGGTTTTATTATATTACTGATTTAATATAATTAAATATAGAGGCAAAATATACCTGGAAATCTGGAAAATGAATATTGCTTCAATAAAGGAACTAGTTACAAAACTCAGAGACTGGGAGTAAGAGCTGTGCACCTCTGGTAGCCTTGTGTGATTTGGGAACAGACACTACAGCTCTGGATGAGGGAGCAGAGGGCAGTAAAGCTGCCTTAGCCCATCCCCTCCAGTAAACCACAACTTACTGATACCCCTGCAATTTTCAGTGGTGACCATTCACAGCAAATGGTTTGTAATCAATATGTGCAGTGAAACAAACAGAAGAATCATGGCAATAATATCAAGTGAGGTAGAGCAGTAAAACTCCTTGAAGATATCGCAATTCATACTTGAATGGCCAGTAAAAATAAGAAACGTGAATTTTGCTATTTATATTGTTGTCTCCAATCCTGTCTGCTGGTCTGAGTCATTTCAATAAAGACAAAAGTCATGATATTTCAATAAAGACAAAATCATGATTGTAATGCTGATTTCTAAGGACTTCATTGTTGGCAGTCACAGAAATAGTTTGATTAATTAGAATAGATTAAGAAGATCAAAGTTCTTGAAATCACATTTATATTAAGAATAGTTCTATGCTGTGACATTTACAGATCTTGTTGAGATCTTCATCAGAGGAATGCGATATGCTAACCATGATAATGCTTGTGAAAGACGCTAATATTCTGTTTACCCATTTGAAATGGAGTACTTGAGTGTTAGTTCCAGTTCTATGCCTTTTCCTCAGATTGTATAGAAATGTATATGGAAATATTCTAAAAATTGGTTAATAGAAATTAACATCCCACATAATTTAAGTTAAGCCATTGTTTGTTTCTTGGTAGCATTTGAATCAAATTAGCAGTACAAAAAAAAGAGGTACTATTTATGCATAGAGGAAAGAACTAGACTAGGTAAAACCAAGTTATTTAGAAGTTCAGTAAAGTTTTTCTTTTCCTCCACATCTGATAAATTACTAAATTAATCTGATAAAACATATTACAAGAGACTCAATGATGAAAACAAAATTCCGTTTATAAAAAGTGATCAGATTTGCAGGACATTCACTTAAAGAATATCTAACTAGCTTTTTGTTTTCCAAAATGAACTAATTCAAATCACTTTTATTTTAGCTAGCAATTTTAAGATTCTTATTTGGGAAATTAAAATGGGGCTAATAAAGGCTGATATTAATCACTCTAACATTTCAGCTGATTCTGAACTTTAGGACATCAGAAAGCACAAGCAGATTTTAAATAAACCAAATAAATTTTGGAATACTTCATGTTCGACAGTTGCCAGTTAAGTGTGCATTTCCATAATTAAATACTGCACAAATACAAAAATAACAGATGGTGTCTGTTGGCAGGTCTTTTGTCCACTTTGTTCAGAGCACCTCATGTTTTTCTAGTTTAAACAGTAGTATGGTGATGCCAACAAGAGCATCAGGAACATCTGCAAGCAAGGCAGATTTTCATGTTAGTATGGAACTTTGAAAGGCTTGATGTAAAAATACCTGAAACAGATATTGTTCCGTTCAGAACATGCTCCTAAAATAATCGATCAGATCTGATTACTGTGTATGTGGATGGTCTGGGTTTGGGAGCACAATGATGTTTTACGTGACAGACTTGCATTATGTGACCTCAAACCACAACATCTGGAGGGGCAGTCAGGGATACTGAGATTGTGTTCTTCTGGGAAAGCAGAACACAGGTAGGGGAAGCAGAAAAGAATTTCTGAATAGATAGGTTCTTGGAAATGCACAAAGTACACCACACATTTGGTCAGAAGTGCTAGATGTTAGAATTCCTGAGCTCAGATTCTGCTCTAGAGAACTCTTCTGATAGTAAAGGCAACACAGAAACATTAAAATTATTTATATATTAAAATTATCTAAACGGATTTAACTCAATCATTCTGGAAGTCATGGAGGATAAGTGAGAGACAGCAAGAGCACCAAAGAGATATGAGGCATGGGATCTCCCTGATGACATTCCTTGAACCCCGTCAGACCAATTATTTACACAGTAGACGATTTGTTGCTGCCTGTTTCCCAGGGAGAGTTGATACGCACTGGCAGAGATGTGCATATTGGGAATAATAGCCCCGTTTTTATCCTTATCAAAACATTTCTCACTGAATATGGCTCCCCAAGACAGTGACTTCACTATGCTAAACCTAAAAAATGTTAGCATTATTTGCAAGCTAAATATGCAACTAAGCTCTTTAAAACGTTTGGATGAAAAGCATGAAGCTATGAAATGTTTGGCAGATGCACTACCAGTGACAAAACTCCTAACAGTCTGTTTTAGCAGCACGGAGTTTGTTTAGTTGCTACACCAGTGCTGCTGACAGCAGGACAGGGCACTGAGCCCTGTAAAACAACCTTCATCATTCCCCACAATAAGCTATTTTGGTTGTCAGCTGCAAGGCTACAACCAGCACCATCACCACTAGCTGGTTCCAGACCCTGCAAACCAGCAGCAACCAGTTAAGGCAAACGATTCAATAAAAAGGAGAAATATACAGCTGAAAACAGTGTGCTAGATCTGTACTTTTACCTTACACTTTTTAATATGCAGAACTGCAAAGTGAAGTGTAATTGTTACACGCTAGTTGAGCAAATGCCGAATCCAGGAACTTAAGCTGAGAAAAAGACAGCTATTGAATCAGTTTGGTCAGAACATCTTTTCAGACAGAGGATCTGAAATATGAAATAAACAATCAATGTCAAATCCAGGACAGATTTCTTATCTATTTCTATCAAGGCACTTGAATGAAAAAAATATGCCAGAATAAAACTGTTGAAGTAAAACTGGGTTCGTTAATTTTTCTTTTAGTTCATTCTTGTATTAGTCTGCCTTCCAGATAAATGTCAGCTTAATATGGTTCTAAAGTCATTTATCTGTGAGCTTGCCAATATAAGGAATAAATATAAGTGTCTCAGTGATGACATTAAGTATTTGAAAAAATGTAAACATCAATGTCTTTAATGTCCATATTTTCTGAGAAAAAGGTACCATAATATAGGACACAAGGGAAAGGAAGCAGAAAATGTAATGAGAATTTTTCATGTGATGTATTGACAAAGAAGGCAAGAATTTTTCTAAATTTCTTACAGTTGAGAAACCATCTCTCGTGGGTCTCAGCAAGCAAGGGGATAAGGAAACAGAATTAAGCAACTTCTATTCTCTTGCCAGTTAAAGAAGTGGCTACAAACCAAATAATTTTGCCCTTTGACTGTGTAAGGGATTTAACTGTCTTTCATAAGAGTCAACAATGTTAAAATAGGGCGGCCACAAAAACCAGTCACACAGTGGGAAATAGAAGGGGTTGACCAGGCACCTTCTTAAGCCCAAAGTGCTCTCTAGTCTTACCCCCAGGGTTGAAGGTTTTGAAACACAGATTTTGAGATGAACGTCTGAGAGAAGACTGGCATGACTGATTGTATATTGATTGTAGATTGATTGTAGAGGTAGATTTGGAGTATTCTTGTGTGAATTGCTAACACCTCAAAGGCTATTGGAGAGTTGTCCATTCACCATGCTAACCGTTCAAAACTGCCCAACTATAAATAAGCTCCTTTTGCACTCTAAATATTTGAAGAAAATAAATCTACAGTGAAGCCACATGGGGCATGAAATGCCAAACTAAAAAACTTACTTGACTGCTGCTGATGGTGAACAGTGTCCATGGCTTGAAGCATGTATTATTCACCTATCTATAAATGCACTAGTAATGACTGAGAAAGGCCCGGAGTTTGAAGGCTCAAGTCAACAGTGAATCTTTATTGTATAGAAAAGAGGACAACTTTCCAATGGATGCGTCACTAACAACCCACAGCCTTTCCATTGGAACAATGGAGCATTTCAGTCTCCAAACCCTTTCTCAAACTAAAGAACACTAAAAAGTTCTTAGGACTTGATAAACAGGAGGAACTGATCCTGTGCCCCGAGAAAAGTGAAGGTCTCTGTAAACGTGCACTATTTTTCCTTATTTATGGTCAGGGTAAACAGAACATGTTTATAGTCGTGTTCATAAAGACGTTAGCAGAGAAAAGGTAGGAATGGAAATTAGTCTTCAGATAGAGAGATGAAAAAAGATATCAAGGTAATAGAAAATTATATTCAATCTAATACACATCTAGAAGTATAATGTTATGTACATGTAAATAACTTGCAAGCGCAAGAGATGAGTGAATTCTTCTATATTTATTTGTGCACTGATCAAAATATGAACAGAAGTCACAGCTGTTTGGATTAATTTATTTAGGAAATAAAAGTGATTTGAGTAAAGAGGATGCACCAGTGTTTCAACTAACAACAAAACCCTGTTCTTTGATAATAATTTGATGATAGTGATTTGAAAATTAATATATTTTTATTTTTGTGAGTGTCTATTTATAGTGAGATTATGCAATACAGTGACATATTAGGATCATTCAAAATGCTGTTTTTTACAAATGATTGGTGGGCTCAAAGGGTTTTGTTATAATTCTGCAAATAAATTGTATGATTTTTTTAAAAAAACAAGCAAATTATTCACTAATGCATCTACACATTTTAGGTACTATTGCTTTTTGCTTTCATCTAGCTACATGTTTTTCCTGGTGGATAGTTGCCTAGTCTGAGTCTTATGATAATAGTTCCTTAAATATTTCATTTGTAAAACTCTAAGGAAGTTTTTTTTTCCTGATACAAATAAATAAATGTCCATTAGTGTTAGAGTGCTCCCAAAAATATTCTACATATCAACAAAGTAGTGTTGCGGATCAGACCTCATAAATACTGCCTCACTTCCATGTTCCATAAATGATAGCATCAGAGAACGCCCTGTCCCTAAGCTCCTGGAGGCCGTTCGTGACCCCTTCTCAGCTTCTGGGCTGAATGAAGACCTTGAAAAGTCAAAGGACAAACCTCCATGTAACTGGAAAAGACCAAAACACTCAGTAATGTGTGGACAAATCTCAAATATTGTGGATAAGAGCTTCTTTGTTTCCAGTGCTGTGTCCATCTGAATAACCTGCAACACATGACTGGTTTTCTCTTGCTAAGGTGTGGAGTCTATGTGGGTCCTGACTGACTTTAACTGAGTGAGAAGATTTTTTGAGATTGTTAGGGGGTGGTGTTGCAGCTGATAGAAGAAGTATTGGACCACTAGATACTATTCACGAATCTCAATTTTATAAAAATTTTAATACAAAATGGTCATAAGAAACCTAGAGGTGACAATGTTACCAATGACTTGAAGGTGTTGAGGGGGAACCTTGTTTCTGATAAAACAGTGTCTTGCAGCCAGTAATACAATAGTCTTACTGGATGGAGAAAAGGCAAAAAATTGTAAGTTTCTGGTTGCTATAGTTTAGAGTACAGATCTTATCCTTACTTCTAGGCCTAAGTAGGTAACTTGTCTTTTAAAAACCTTAGTAGAAAAAACAGAAGCTATAAGAGGAACAGAAAATATCTTAAATGCTTGTCTGAAGAATCAAGTGTACTCTTGCTGTTCTTAGGACTTTGCACCTTCCTGACGTCCCAGCTTTGGTGAGACATGAGGAGAGTGCCATGCATTTTGCAGCTTATAGATTAGGACAGCTTCCTGCCATATGGGAACAGAAGGAAAAAAAAAAAAAAAAAAGGAGACAGAAGGAGCTCCTGACCACACATACATTGCCAAAGAAATGCAGCCCAGAGTCCTTGAGTGACTCCGCAGTGAATCCCAGATCACACAGGCACCTACTTCATGGCTATAGATTGATGGCAACACCAGAAACAAAAGTAGGACTTACATAATGTCTCTCTCCAATGCTTTCCCTTTTGTTCATCTGCATCCCATTTTCTGGGAGCTTCAAACCCCCTTTGGAAAATCTGTTGTTTCTTGAAACATGATGCAAAGAAATACAGCTACCTGAGATTGGAGACTTCATCACTGAAACTGCAACTTTTAGAAGCAAGCAAGCCACACATCCGACACAGTCATATTAACAGACGGTTTTAGACCTTCCCAGAAAAATATTTTACTTCCAATGCAGTTTTGTGCTCTGCATCAGTTTTTTAAGTTATCGTGTTATTAACTCACTGAAAAGCTCCATTACATTAAATTAAAAGCTCCATTACATTACATAAATTAATTCCATTTGTGCACAAATTTAGCTTAGAAAGAAATAATTGAGACTTGTTTGACAACTCATTTTCACAGGCGCTTGGTATTTACATGTAACCTTTAAGACCCATAATCCAAATTTCTTAGTAACAGAGTCACCAAGAAGCATCTGAACAAATAATGGATGACCTCCACTTCAAATAGCGGAGGAAACTGTGGCAGCTGTTGAAGGAAATGGTACTATGTGAACTGGGAATGTAATGACATGTGTATGTGTTTCTTCAAGATTTTTTGTATTAATGAGGAAAATACATGCAAGTTTCCATCACCTACCTCTCTACTTCCATTACATTTAAATGTCGAGTTCTGTCAATGAAGATTAAGCAACTTAACATTCATTTTAAAATCCATTGTTCAAACTGGTATCTTCCTCTTCTCTCATGTCCACAGGAATCAGTAGAAAATGAAAAAAAATTATATTGTTGGAAAGAAACAGGCTGTATTATGAATTATATGAATTATTGTAGTGACATCTACAAAAACTCCCTTTTCTTGCCTTTCTCTTTCCTTTTCTCCCTTTTCCCCTTTTTGTCATTCCATTTCCTTTTCCTTTTTCTTCCTTTTGTCTTTTTTTTTCCCCTCCTTGCATTTACTTCCCTATTCTCTATTTTTCTCCATTCTCTGTTCCCTTTCATTTCACTGAGGCTACTTCAGGTCTAAGAAGCACCAGTGTAAACAGTTTGAGAGAAGGCTACAACTATTAGAAAAATATGTTGCTTTCTCTACTTTGCTCAGTCTGAAAAATGTATGTTTTTTCTGTCCATACTGCAGATCAATCAAGACAAAATTCTTTAGCTCAGGTTTCTAGTTAGGCACTCTTTCTTTCTCCCCTGTGTCAGCCCACAAAAAATGTTCATTTCATTATATTCACTTCATCTGATCCTGAAATAACAGGTCATTTTACAGCTCATTAGAGTTGTACAAGCAGCTGTTCATTTATCAGGAAATCCATGGTCGTAGTGATTGCCAATCCTTGTTGGTCTTTCCAGGACTATTTGAAAACTCTAAATAAACTTGAACTTCTTTTTTTGTTAGATGTCAATAAACACCTTGTGTAGTAGGTATTATTCCTTCTACACTTCATGGTACATCTTTGAGGTCAAGGCAGGTGTTAACAGCTTAGCAATGTAGGAAGCACACGTGGTTAAGTAGGGGACACAAGTCTGTTGCTGTCCAGAATTTATCTACTCCTGAAATAAACTGATACCCTTCTGACTGGCCAGTATCCAGTGGCACACAATCACAAATACATTAAGGTTGGAAGACCCCTCTGGATATCATTTGATCCTACATTGCTGCTCAACTAGGGCTGCCAAGAACCAATTGGCCAGGACCGTGTGCAGGTGGCTTTTGAACATGTCCAAGGATGGAGTCTGCACATTCGGTTTCACACTGCTCATAAATGGTAAACTTAAAAAAAAAAAAAAAAAATTACAAAAGTAGATTAGCAACATGAAATCTCTTACAATGCCCCACAATTACTGATTGTATCGAATTAGTGCCAAAAGGCTGAAATTTTCTGATTTGTTTTCTAAGTCCTTTTTGCTATTCTTCATGGATTAGGAAGCTGTGAGTGTTACCAGTATGCGTGCGTACTATGGAAAGCTTTACCCTTTGTCCTGGGTAAACAGGGCTAAAGAGCACTCTTTAAAAGTGAACTTTACTTAATCAGCTTTTTACCTTTCTAGAAGGGGTAACGGTTGTGCAGGCATTGCAAATCATAGTTGAAAGCCTGTTCAGGCTTTATTCTAATGTTTCATTTATAATCTCCATACACACACTGATTGGAAATCATTACTAATTCACGTTGTCTCTTTTGGGACACAGTTTGGATCAGGTTCCGCAGCAAAAAAATGTTATAACACAAGAATATGAACTGAAGTTTAGTTGTTTCCTGACAATCAATAAGAGGAAAACATTGAATAAAAAAAAGACCTGACTGATAATATTTTGTTCTAAGAATAAAAAATAAATTGTCAGGCACATTAACCCCCACTGAGTTAGGTCTGTATTCTGCAGCAAATCAATTAAGCTCTACAGTATAGCATTTTCTATCAACATCCAGACATTTTAAGGATCTAGTGGAGTTGCTTCAAGCTATTCCAAAGCAATCAAAATATTTTACAAACATAGCTGGCTTGTGAGCATCTTCCCAAACCTCTGCATCCCTGATTTTCACCTACTTTGACAGGTTCTATTTTTAATATGTATTTCTAAGCCCAGAAGAATAAATAATTTTTTCTTCTGTTATTCTTCTTCGCACAAATGGTAGTGATAATTTATCATTTTCCAATCAGTTATTACCTAATAAATGCAAGTCTCCTTTCCAATATGTCCCTATCTATATAACTTGAGAAAGATTGCAGCTACAGTTCTTGAATACCTAAGTATCCTCTTTCTTTTATTTGCTTTCCCTTGTTGATGGTGCACAGTGTTGAAAGTCAATATTGCCATTAGCCAAGGAACAATTTATTGTATTCTATTCAGTGGCTAAACATGTATCTCTTTTTTATTTTCCTGCCCTTATTCTTTGAAGCATTTATTTCACTGCAAAATGCTAAACAAAACAAAACAAAACAAAACAAAAAGCTTAGACTAAAAGCTTGTGAGTTGTATTAGAAAAAAAAAAAAACAACAAAACCCAACACATATAAATCCAAGACACTAAAAGAAAAGAAACACAAAACAAACAAACAAATAAGCAACACCCCACTAAAATAAACCACAAGAGAGTATGAGGGGGAAAAAAAGGAAAAAACAAAACCAAACAAGAAAAAGATCTCACAAACTAATAACAAAACCAAAATCGATTCATCTCTTTTTGGATGGATTGTTACATCTGCCTGTTGTATGGAAGCAACAGGACTCTTTTCTCCACTTTCCCCTTTGATTCTGCATGACACTATAGATTTCTCCTAGTTGTCTTTTGGAGAGTACTATTTTTTTTTAAATGAGTCAGCTTTAATATGTGTGGGCTGGCACCTCCCCATTCCTGGTAGCTGCCAAAGCTCTCTAAAAGGTTTCTTTCTCGTCTCTCAGAGTTCTGCATTGGTCTCAGCTGCTTGAGGCAGTATTTTGGACAGCTCAGAACCTTCACCAGCTCCTCAACAGAGAACCCAACAGCCTTCTAAATCCTTCTCTGTGCCCTGTGACTCATTATTGCAGAAAATTTCCTATTCTTTACAGCACATGACTTATCCATATTTCCACGTGGGACCTTTCAATCTGATGTAGATCCAAGAAAGGGTAGTTATTCTTTTGTTGAAAGATGCAAATGTAAGTTGATCTTATGATTCTCCCGATATAGAAGAAATATTCTGTGAAATCTTGTATAAATTTTGCTGCCTACCTCTCTCTATCCTTAATGAATAACTTGATATCCTTTCCCATCCCCAACATCAACATACTTAGAAAAGAACTTCTGAGATAGCCAGTAGTTCACACTCAAAGAAGCTTGTTCCAGAATAAGGCAGGGAGGGGAGAGGAAAGACAAAACATTTTTCCAGGAAGAGGTGGCAGCAAAAGAAAAATGAAGTGTACCTTTGTGTATGCCTAGACTGAAGCGTCCACGGAAGCTGCTTTTTACAGTACATAGGCCATGAGAAACTTTCTGAAACTAGAATAACCTTATTTCATTATAGCAGTCCTGCTTTTCCTAAGGACTGGAAGTCTATTATGGTAGACAGACCATTGCCTATATATGTGTTTTGAAGTTGCAGAGAGATCAATTGGCTAGACAAAAATTGGAAACAGAATTTCCCCCCCTTTTTTTTTTTTTTTTAACAGTTTTGATCATTTGTGATTGTTAGGACGTGGATGCAGAGGACCAACTGTGACCTGTTGCTGCACAAATAAAATATTTCATGGTGTTACAAATACGAAAATGGTAATATTGTGTATGCAGGTTAACTCTGACTGTTGTGATTACCTTAACAAGACAGCAACAAGGGAAGTTGTAGAAATGAGAGATATTATGGGTAGAAAATGAGGTACTAGCTTAACAGAATTTCTGGCCAAGCTAGAAATGACCAGAGCCGCATCACTATAACCATC
Source organism: Grallaria varia (assembly GCA_013396735.1). Classification (NCBI taxonomy): domain Eukaryota; kingdom Metazoa; phylum Chordata; class Aves; order Passeriformes; family Formicariidae; genus Grallaria; species Grallaria varia. The sequence continues at coordinate 330,546 of VWZG01003873.1, forward strand.
AAATTAAAGTATCAAATCAGCAAAATTAGGGCACATGTGGAAAGAGTAAATGGGGACGAGCAGTTTATTACAGAGGGCATGAGAGTGGTGAATAGGAAGAAATCTGGAAGGGAAAAAAAATTGTAAGAGACAGTGGATCACAAAGAAAAGGTCTTTCACAGGTGCCAGTCAGGCAGCCCAGACCTTGATAGCCACAGTTTAGAGCATGACAGTAAACATGCTGTTGCTCAGTAAACAAAAACCCCCAAAAACAGTATGGGGATGTCCAGCTTATTGCTGTGGTCAAGGTATAGCTGGGGTGCTTTCTCTGCCACTGGCAACTAGGCTCCCTAACACTGCTACTAAAAAGGCTATATAATAACAATAATTTATTATTATCATCATCATTATAGAAACTGTGTGAAGTTGAATATTATTAGCTGTTTGAATATTTGGAGGGATTTCTCTAATTTGTAGGGAACAAAATTATACTTCAAATTCTTTGAATTTGCTAGCAGTTTTGTTCTCTAAGTCTCCTTTCTTATTTTTCTTATAAGAAAACATGGAATTCCTTCAAAATAATTAACACAACACAGTAAAGAGCTACCAGAATATCTCTCAATTAATACTTGCCACACTTTCCACGTGGTTTCTAGTAGCACATTTTAAGCCTGTATTTTTTATTTCCAAGAATTAAAATATCTGGTATTAAAGAAGTATTCCTGGAAAATAAATGGATACATCAGTCAGGTTTTTACCTGTGAATCATGAGTAAGAGGTGTTAACAAGTAAAATCTGCTGTGGTCCAGGCATACAAAGAACTTCTTCAATGCAGTAATTTTATGAAGATGATCAAATAATATTTTTTTACACTGTTTATGGGCAGAACCAGGAACATATTTTAATAGTGTCTCATGCTATTGAGATTCCTGCGGTAACATATGTGTCTACAGAACTCAAGACTGTAGGAATGAGTAGAATTAAATCTACTGCACCTTATTCATAAAAGAGCAAGAATACAAGGTGAAATTTTATTTTTTATTCAGTGCCTTATGGTGACAGAGGTTCTTCATTCTTCTCTGCAGTTACATGGTTGTCCTGAAAAATTTCAGGTTCATAAATTCTTTTGATTTTTAGAATATAATTTAAAAACAATGTCCATCAATCTGAATAAATGAAAAATCCTCTAACAAGCACACAAAAGTTTTATGTGCATTATTGCAGGGCACCTACAGGACTGTAGCATTTGAATTCCACTCAGATAAGGTTAACAAGGTCTATTCTGAGTTACTGAACAAAGAAGTAAATCATATCATTTCCACTGGAGTTTCTGTGCACACACTTAAAATTCAGTTTCACCCTCTGTTGGATGGCTGCAGAAACCCAATTAGTTGCACATTGATAACTTGTCACTAGTCTTCAGTCTCCCTGGTCACAAAAGTTTTGGTGGCTGAATAACTGAGCAGGGACTATTACAAATTCTAGTTCTCACTAAGTTCTAAATTAACAGAGGAAGAAATATTTTACTGACTCTAAATCTCTCATGCAACCTCCGCAGTAGATAATGTGCAAAAGGGAAGGTGAAGGGAGCATCTCCCCCAGCACTCCAGGAGTGTGAGCCTCTGAGGCATAGAGCACGGAGAACTCAGTGGTGTCTGAGGCTGGAAATCACAACTGCCCTCTGATATAATGGTCAGCACAACATAAACCGCTGAATATAATCTTCACAGATCCCAGAGGGTCTGCCTGACCTATGCTGGTGGCCTTTGTTCAACAGCACCGAGGACTGGAGACCACTCTTACTCTGCACATGAAGAGGTCTAGTGGTTAAATGAGTCTGCTTATGTGCCACCAATACCAAGGCTTATCTTAACATCTTGAAAAAGTGAAGAATGCAATCTGAAAATATTAAAAAACAATAGCAACAACAACAACAACAAAAACCCCCAAAAAACCGAAACAAGCTAAACTCTGGGATCTGTGAACTGGAAGCAAAGTCTGTTTCAACACAGGTGGGGAACAGAGAATTTACAGGTGATCAATTCTCTGTTCCCCACAGCATCAAACAGCATCACATAGGCTTAAAGGTTTCAGATATAGGTACATGCTATCCTTATCAGAGGATGCCATCCTATGTGCATCACAGCAGAAATGAGCATGCATGATTCAAGAGGGCCCAAGTCAATCAATCCCACAAATCCCCATATCTCTGAGAACTGCAGTCAGCTGCAAGTGAAGTTGAGTGTGTTATGATTAATACCTTAAAATATTCAGCCTTGTGAAGAAAAATCAGACCTACTCTGCAAATCATCTGATAGGCAATTATATTTAAATAGTTCAGTGTTTTCACTTAAAGGTGAAATTAGCTTTCTCTTATATCTGAGTTTCTAAACTGTTGTCAGGAGGTTTCTACTAGTATGTAATGTAGTCCAGAAGTCCTTGTTCATTGAATGGATCTTATTAAAGCAAAACATTATTTTTATGTGTCATTTTTCTTTACATGATCATTTTAATAGTTACTTTACTTTTAAGTACTGCTAATTGTCCATATTTCTATAGGTAATTGAGGCAAAGACATAAGGAAATTAAACATTAACATTCATTTTATGGGGGATCAATAGCTTCTGTATGAAATACATATTTGTCATAACTTTTTGCCTGCTCTATTTACTGAGGAATGCTTACAGGAAAAGTCACAGTATCCACGATGAAAAAGAGCAAAAGAAATAATCCAACATGTTAGCTCTTGCTTTTACTTCTAAAATGCACTAAGCCTTTTTATCAAAATAGCTTTTGAATGGATTTTGACTTATGGATTTGTATACAAGTTATACACAATGAATTCCACATGTAGCAGCACATTTAAGATGGGAAGCTTTGAGGTCTGTCAGCAATCAGCATTCTCCTCACTTCTTGATTTAGGTCAGACAGCAGGATGCTAATAATACAGATCATAGTCTGCATAGTAAATTTTCTTATTTAATCCTAAAATATCTATCAAGGTCTCAGATATTTAGGTCCTACAATGGCAACTTCATTTGGAAGAAAGACCTTTTCTAGCTGAAACAGTGTTCTTGGATCATATTCTCATCTCTTTTTAGCCGGGAAGACATAAAATAATAAGGGTTTTATTTTTCTAGAAGTGAATTTAAAAAATAACCCAACCAAAACCCTGTACTTAAACACTCAGCTGAATCACCTAAATCAATACTTTATATCTTAAAGCAATTATGTTATTAAAACACTTAATTACTGTGCCCTTCTCTTCATCTATAATGGAACTGAGTTCACTTTCTGAAATCAAGGTCACCAATACCCATTTTATGTCACCATGACACAAGTTTATTTAAACATTTGGTACCAGTCTCTGCTTTTGGTTAGTCTTCAAGAGCTCTGGAAGAGTGGTAACCTGTCTTTTATGTTCTCAGAAACAAAAATACGAATATACTTTTTCAGCTCCTTTACAAGAGTTTTTAATATTCTCTGTTTTAAATTAGCCAGAACATAACTAGCATTTGTATTAAGAAAAGTTCATACATTTAGTACATACATACTGAGCTGAATAACTGTGCTTAAATTGCTATCATTACTCTCCTTCCTTTTTGAGGATCATGAACTATGATTATGAACTCAAATTATTTTAATTAAAGCACCATTATATTCTGAAATTAACATATCAAATGAGAGGTGGCATTTTGTGTAAGAGGCAAACACACAGTTTCAAAAGCAGCTTTGTACACACCCCACATTGCCTGCCACCATAAATTCAGTGAGGGAAATCTCACCAAAGGACTGTCACTCTGTAAGTACAGCAAAAGGCAGACACACTGGAGGACGGATCAGAGCAGACACACCAGCAGAATGCAGAGAGCACAGGCACTTGATTAAGGCAGAAAAATTAACCTCCTGCACAGTCAAAAAACCCACCTTCATGGTGTGACTCAGCTTTTCAAAGAATAACTCTCCGCATGCATTTCCACACTGTGATTTACTGGGGGTAATTGTTGCCACTACACAAACTGCTTGTTTTATCAATTATTAAGTAAGGCCAAGCTGGTTTCCTCATTTGCGAGGTTGTCATTGTTATGTCCTTCTGCACTGTACCTGTGATCTTGTAGGGATGGGAACTGGAGTACATCTACAAGTGTCTCAACTCATGTCTTCTGACTTTGGGACCAAGTAAAAGAGCAGCAGGAGAAGGCTCAGACTTGTTCCATCAGTAATACCAGTCCTTGTTTCACAGAATTGATACGTTATTGAGGCTGAAAAAGATGACTATAGATTGCCTAGATGAATGCCCCTACCAGTCTTGGACTGACAGGGCCTTGTTTGGTCAGCCTTCAAATGCCAACAAGGATGGAAATTCCACAATCTTTCTGTTCAGCCTGTTCTGTTGTTCAATCATGATCATTGTGAAATCAATGTTTTTATTTCTTGCCTTTTGATTCTTCAAGGGCTTCACTGTTTTGCTTGTGGCTTTATGTCTGGAAAATTTTCTGTGGAAAATATGCTTCGTGTTTCTTCAAATTCTTCATTCACAGTCATTTCTAGAACTGAAATTTCTGCATCTAAGCAATGTTTTGTCCTCCTCAGCACCTTTCAGTTGAAATCCTCTATACCTATATGTGAAATAGGGTTGAGGAATGGACCCAAACATAGACCCTCCTGTTGACTATACCATTTAACTATAACCACATTCTCTCAGTGGTTTTGCTTAGGTTAGGCAGCAACATTCCAAGCAGGCATGATTCAAAAGATAGCATGGGGCAGGAGACATTCTCACCTATAGTCAGGTGCTATGAGAAAAACATGAACTTTTTATGGTAAATTTGATGTGCTCAGGTCTCCATCTGGTTAGAAATTTGGATATAATACAGTATTTATTTTTATAAGTATACATAGTCTGAGATTGAAAGAATACTGCATCATGCTTTTATGGATGGCAAGTTAGTTAATGGCACAGAAGGACTCGTGTTCCTCAAAGACGAAGATCACAAAGAAAGTGCTGAAAATTGAACACATTCCATATGTATGGAATAACAGTGCAGACGTATGAGTTACACAGACAGGGATCACAAAAGAGCTTGAAGGCTACTTAAAAGCCTGAGAAGGAATCTGGATTGATCTTTCACAAAGTAGGGCACAGGTTTTTGGGATCAGACTGGGAACTTACTTTTCTACTGAAAAGCATGATTAAGATCTCAGTCCAAAAGAAGGGGAAAAAAAGAAAAAAAAAACCCAAAACAAACAAACAAACAAACAAACAAACAAAAAAACCCAACAAATCCTACAGTATCTGACTACTCCAGTTACTCTTCTTAGAATAGTGCTCACTTATTCAGCTAAAAACCTGTATGAGAACTTTATGGAACAGGTCCTAAGGGAGCCAACTTGGAAAGATGCCCTCCTTGATCTACTGCTTGTCAACAGAGAAGTTCTCATGAAGGAAGTGGAGATTGTTGGCCACCTTGGCCACAGTGACCACAAAGTGATTGAGTTTAAAATCTCTGTTGACAGGAGGAAAAGTGGCAGCAAAACCTCAGCTCTGGGCATGAGGAGAGCAGAGTTTGGGCTCATCAGGTAATGAGAATATAAAATCCCCTGGGAAAAAGTTTTTGCAGGTGCTGAGGTCCATCAGTGCTGGTCACATTTCAACCATCACCTCCTAAGGGCACAGGAGCAGGCAATTCCCAAATGTCTGAAGTCAAGAATCTGAGGCAGAAGGCCAGTTTGGCTTAACAGGGATCTTCTCTTGGAAGTAAAACAAAAAAGAAAGATATGTGCCCAGTGGAAGCAAGGCCAAGTGACATGGGAAGAATTCAGAGATGCTCTTTGTCGCTATAGGGAGAAAATCTGCTTGGCCAAAGCTCAGTTAGAATTGAAGCTGCCAGAATGGTGAGGGGCAATAAAAAGTTTTTTTCAAATACATTAATGGCAATAGACAGTATAGAAATATCACTGGCCCATTACAGGACGAGGATGAGGATGAGGTCACCTCACAAACAGGGGCAGAGACAAGGCAGGAGTGTTTAACGCTTTCTTTGCCTTTGTCTTCAGAAAGGATGATGGACCAAGGGGGTCTCAGTAACCTCACTGGAGAACCATGGTGATAAGAATGATCAGCTCCCAGTCAACCCTGAAAACGCGTGGGATTTGCTGATCCAGCGGAATCCCTACAAATCTATGGAGCTTTATATGATTCACTCCAGAATACTCAAAGACTTGACTGATGTCATTGCTAAACCTCTCTCAATGATTTTTGAATAGTCTTGGGAATCCAGAAAGGTCCCAGCTGACTGGAAGCTGGCAAATATTGTCCCAATTTTCAAGAAGGACAAGTACAGGCCTATCAGTCTCACTTCAGTGCCTGGTAAAACTATGGAGAAGATTATTCTGGGAAGTCTTGAAAAACACCTGAAAGACAACACAGTCACCGGTCACAGCCAGCATGGCTTCATGAGAGGAAAGTCCGACTTATCAAACCTGATTTCCTTTTTTGACAATGTAACCCACCTAGTTATCATGGGAAGACACTTGATGTAACTTTTTTAGATTTGACTAAAGCTTTCCATAGTGTCTCTCACAGGATCATCCTGGATGTCCAGCACAGCTGGATAAACACATCATGTGGTGGGTGAGCAATTGGCTCGCATGTTGAGCACAGAGGATAATAGTGAATGAGGTGACATCAGATTGATTCATTAGTGGGATTCCACTGTTGACGGCCCTGTGCTCTTCAACATCTTCTTAAATGACTTGGATGCAGGACTGGAAGGGATACTGAGCAAGCGTGCCGATGACACAAACCTGGGAGGAGCTGTTGACTCCCTCAGAGGCAGAGAGGTCCTGCAGAGAGACCTCGGCAAATTATAGGACTCGGCAATCACCAGCCATAGAAAGTTCAACAAAAGGATGTACCAGACTTTGCACCTAGAATGGGACAGCCCCAGATGTTTGTACAGACTGGGGAATGAGGTGCTGGAAAGCAATGCCATGGAAAGTGACTTGGGGCTCCTGGTCAATGGCAAGTTGAATGTGAGTCAGCAGTGCCCTGGGAGCCAGGAGGGCCAACCGTGTACTGGGGAGCATCAGGCAAAGAATTGCCAGCCAATCAAGGAAGGGGATTGTCCTGTTCTGCTCTGCACTGGGGTGGCCTCACCTGGAATATTGTGTGCAGTTTTGAGCACCTTAACATAAGAAATATATTAAGTCATAAGAGAGTGCCCAAAGGAGGACAATGAAGATGGTGAAGGGCCTTGAAGTGAAGCCATATGAGGAGCGGCTGAGGGCACTTGGTCTGTTTAGCCTGGAGGAGACTGAGTGAAGACCTCAGTGCAGTCTAGAACTTTTTCGTGAGAGGAAGAAAAGGGATAAACATTGATTTCTTCTCTATGGTGACCAGTGACAGAACCCAAGGGAATGGCCTGAAGTTGCATCAGGGGAGGTTGAGGTTGGATGTCAGGAAAAGGTTCTTCCCCCAGAGGGTGGTCGTGCGCTGGAACAGGCTGCCCAGGGAACCGGTCAGAACACTAAGGCTGAGAGAGTTCAAGAGGCATTTGAATGATACTCTCAGGCAAAGGGTGAGACTCCTGGGAATGGTCCTGTGCAGGGCTAGAAGTTGAACTCAATGATCATGGTGGGCCCCTTCCAACTCTGCATATTCTGTGATTCTGTGAACTGATGAAAGAAACTCTTGTAAAACCATGACTGATTTCTATAGCAATAGAATCTGTTAGCTGCAACCAAATTTAGGAGGTCTTATCTCTAGAAAATCTTGAATGCCTTGAGCATGACTTTACTTCCTTTTATCTCAGGTTTTGAATCTTCTTGATAAACTTTTTTTTTTACAAACATATAGATTAAAAGAGGGTTAATCAATATGTGCATGACTTAAAAAAAAAAAAAAAGACATAATAATTTCTAATAAAAGAGTTATGTAAATTTAAATCCTAAAAATTAACCTAACCAGAAATGATGAATTGTGTTCATTATTTCATAATAAGTTAAAAGGTAAAAAGACAAAAACCACATAAACAATAGTTGAATGCTTGATTTTATTTAAAGACCTTTTTCTTACTGTACTAAGACAAAGAATCTTTCTATTTTTTAAGAAAATTGTTCTTTACAAAGAAAAACAGGGTGATTGCCACTCAATTTTTTCTCTTCATGTTTGGAAAGTATTTTTCCATTTTAAACATATTTACTCCCAAGGAAACTGATGGCTCAGTATTAAATTTTGTGCCTGTTTCTAAGTCACTTACTGTGGTAACACATCTAAATAGGTGTAAATAGAATTGATGGCATAAATAATATTTTTTCACACTACCACTCTCCTGTTACCAGCTGATACTAATCACGCTTCTAATAAACTATGTCCTGACAGAATGTCTTGTGTAAACCTATTCCTTTCTACAGCCTTGGGGCTAATATCAACAGTATGTTTTCTTTCAATCTAATTCCAACAGCACATCAGCATATGTACCCCCGTTTACCACTGTCACAGACCTGGAGCTAACAGGGTAGAAATAAAAATCTGCTGGGATCACAATGCTAGACGCTCTAACAATTTAGTGCAAACCACAACTAAATTTTTTTTTTTTTAAAGTCCCAAGTCCTGGATTCATGTGATTTATAGGGAGAAATACAATATCTTTTGGAACATAAAAGTCAATGTAGATGAAAATTAGAAAACACAGCCAAAGGGTACCGGAAAGAATTGTAAACCAACACGCAAATAAATTAATATTGATTCAATCAGTGTCATATCATTTGGAGGAACCTGGCAGGTTTAGAATTGCTGTGCTGAAAGTTTTGGAATGTCTTGAGGGGAGGAGAAGGGCACACAAACTATTAGCATATAGCTCCTTGGTGCAGAGGTCCCTAAACCCATTGCAATTTCAAGGCATGCAGTGGGGTTGTACCTAAGGCTGGTAAGGGCACTCATTTGTTTTAACTATCATGGATACTGATAGACTTTATGTTTGCTCATGATTGATTGAAGGCAGTAAAATGTCATTCAGAGATCAAGAAAATTAGATGTGACAATTTTTCGTCTGTCAGAACTTGAACTTTCGAAGATTGATGGGGCAGTGCAATGAGTAGACAAGGACTGAAGGATGCACAATGATAAAATAACTTAATTTGCACAATGATGGAAGAGTCTAAGGAAAGAAGCTTTACACTAAACTATCCTCTGCTTCAGGGTGAGTATGCAAAGTCTTTAGAAGACTGCCAATAAGATTTTCTGGTATTCATACTTATTTTTCTTACTTGTTCCAAACCATTCATAAACTATTGGATCTGGAAAGAACAAGGATTAGTGGAACTGTGGAGATTCAACATTTTCATTCTCTTTGCACATCTACCTGCATGTTGTGTTGTTCTGAAGAAGCAGCAAAGTGTTTTACACCTGAAGAACAATCCTTCTTCTTCTTTCCTTCCAGAATAGCAACACTGGCATCTTTAGATATGATGCATTTTTTTCCCAAATTACAAAACTATTTAAACAAGTCACTGGTCAAGGTTTTTGTATCCTACATCAAAACATTGTTCCAATGCCTGTTGCCATAGTAATTAAGCATATAAACTCCTCCATGAAATGTTATTCATTACTAATACAGTACTTCATTTTATTCGTTTAAATAGTATTATAACAGTCCCTGAATATGGAGATGACAACATTATTGAAGACAGTTCTGCTTTCCTCAGCAGGCTTTCAACTGAAGAAGAAAAGTGCTGGCAGAAACTGGGATGCTATGTCTCCATAGAGCAAAAAGAAAAAAAAAAAAAAAAAAAAAAAAAAAAAAAAAAACAACAAAGCCCTGTTTGTTTATCTAATTGAATACTGCTGGTTTTCAGCTAGATCTTTTCATACCATAGATACAGCCACCTGAGTTTTTGATTGTGGTTTTAGTTAAGAAAAGATTTATTAAATATAAACATAAGCTAAATTAAATAGAAATCTGTCTTTGAGATAAAGGGTAAAAGAATTAGTCTGTGTGAAGATCCTGGTAGTATTTCCAGAATGGAAGTCAGAGAAGTTAATGAGAGTCCCACTATATTTTTATTTCGGCCTTTAAGTAGAGCTGCCTTTTCTGACACAGCCTATAAGGGACCTCTCTGCACGTGTGTTTCTCCTTATTCATATGCATCCGGAGTTCAGACACTCTCTCCAACTAGCTTCAGCAAAGACATTTGGGACCAGTCAAATGTGACTTTGTCAGCCAGCATGGGCTGTCACCCACAAAATTTCCTTTATGAATCTTGTAGACAAAGCAAATGTAGAGCAATAGAAGAGGTTCCTCCTGAACAGATGCAGGTTCATAATGCTAAAAAGATTGCAACATTCAGAGGAAAAGCTCAGATTTATGCTCTATTAATTTTTTCCCCTCTAAGCTTTTTCCTTCTCAGCCATCATCAGCAGTGTTATCATGTGTCCCCTCCATGGTTATTTGTCTAAAAGGGTGCTCTATATTCCTGCTGTTGTTTTACTATTTGTCCTTGACTCTGACAAGTTCTTTTTATCTATCTGTATGATTCCAGACTAACAGATTAAGTGGTATGTAAGATTTATAAACAAAAGACATTTATCCAAACATTTCTGTATTCTTCCTAACATATCTTCCTCATAATAGTCTGGCCTGTAAAGAGACACAGGACTGTCTGTCACAAGTAAGGCATGTTCTCATCCTTTCCATGACCATGGAGGTGGGCTAAGCTCCTGAATGGGAAAGGATGCAGTTGCCTGAGCGCAGATTCATAATGTTATTTTGGTAGCTGTGAAATTGTGGCCCCATATATATACATTTGTCATTATTGTTTAAAGGCCACAATCTTTTTCTTGGCCTAACAGTGTAGGGGCTTCCTTGGCTTGAGCTGATTTTAGATGGTCTTAACTGAGACAGCAGTAGTGTAGCAGTCAGCTGAAAACTGCCTGAACTTGTTTGAGTTTTAATTTGGCTTTGGACCACTTGGTGCATAGGGAATTGGCTGGATGGTCTCACTCCAAGAGTTGTGGTCAATGGCTCAGTGTCCAAGTGGAGACAAGTGACAAGTGGCACTCCACAGGAGTCGATGTTTGGACTGGCATCAATTAACATCTTTGTTGGTGACACAGACAGTGGGGCTGAGCACAACCTTAGCAAGTTTACTGATGACACCAAGCTGTGCAGTGCTGTCAACACGCTGGAGAGAAGGGATGTCACTCAGACAGAATTTGACAGGCTTGAGGGGAGGGCCCATGTGAATCTCATGAAATGCAACAAGGCCAAGTGCAAGATAGATTTAGATCAGATATTAGGAAGAAATTCTTCACCATGAAGGTGGTGAGGCACTGGAACAGGTTGCCCAGGAAAATTTTGCATGTCCAACCCTTGGAAATGTTCACGACCAGGTTGGATGGCGCTTTCAGCAACTTGGTCTAAGGGAAGCTGTCACTGCCCATGATAGAGGGGGTTGGAACTAGATGATCTCTAAGGTTCCTTCCAACACAAACCATTCTATGATTCTATGATTTGTAAAATTGTGTGGTGTAGCTGTGTGGTGTAGCCTCTAATGTCAGTGAATAGATTGTAGAACCAAGCACCTATCCTTGCGTAGAAGGATCTATCTATGATTCTTGAATAAAAACATGAACACATTAGGCAATTACTGGTCCTTGAGTGAGTACAGGCTTGTGGGTCAGGTAAAATCAGTTTCAGGAATAACAAGGAGAACAAAAAAAAACAAGTGTGATATGGAACTACAGTTAAATAAGGAAAACCTATTAGGAAGATTATGTTAAAAACATATAAATCATGTTAAAGCAGATGCAACTGGAAAAAAATTGGGGGCGAAATTCCTGCCATCACCATCATACTCCTTGTGAAGAATGGAGGCTGTGATACGCTGCTGTAAGAGACCACATATACACACAAGCACATGCATACACAAGTATATCGCTTCTCAATGAAGATCAGATAATACTTCAACGACAATTTTGAGTTTCTGGCTCTGCTTATCAGGTATGTTCCCATAACACTATGTTAAATTGAAGACAGTAACCAGCTTGGCCAATAGTGCCCTAAAGTAAAGTAGGTTCTCTGTAGTTCTTGCTACATCTTTGTGTCTTATGAATGTGCATTGCATGCCCTTAGGATGCCTCAGTAGCAACCAACACCCTGTTTATGCAACTGAATCCCATATTCAATATCTGGGTTTTTTTAGTCCTCTCTTCCAAACCACCCCTTCAATCACAGAGGAAAATCACCATGGAAGCAGCTTCCAGTCACACAAGTTGTGTCTGCACAGGCTGCTGCCAGCTACATCTGGCAATTGCCCTAACTGCAGTGAAAGGGAACTGTACACAAAAGCTCACTACAAAATGCCATGTCTTAGTTCTCCTCCTGTTTTACTGTGGAACCAGAAGGACATGATGAGCAGGCTGAAAAGGAAGAACAGTGGGAATTCAGGCAGGTGGAAGTTAGGTTCTGAACTCAAAATATTGTCTTCCTTCTTCAGCTCCCTGTTGTTCCTCAGGTTTCCAGCTTTCCATAAGATATGGCTGGGGTTTTCATTGTGTCATCAACATCAAAAGTAGGCTCATCATTAACTTCATCTAAACCAGGAATAAGCACTTATAGACTTTAAAGCATGACACAGGACTTATTGGCTGTAAATTAATTTGTAATGTCCCCTCAAAATATTTTTGGCCCAGTAACCATGCAGTTCATTCTCCTCATGTGACCAGGGTTTGGACAAATCGGAATGTAGAGATACATAAAGAGAAGTATGATTTCCATGGTGGTTTTGTTCTTATACAGTGGTGAACACCCAGGAGATAAAACAGAAGTTGCCGCAGTGATTTATTCCTTTATTTCATAAGCACGTGTTTTTCAGTGACACAGCATGCAACTGCACTTCTCAGCTGTCATTTAGCAAAGTTACCACTGAGTTCACTCGGAGTTTGTCTGAAGAATTTGCCTATATTGCCAACATATGAGAGTGCTACTTCTTCCACCAATACAATCTTTTATGGAAAAACACAATGACAGCTTCTTATTTCTGTTCCACATGAAGATTTCTGCATAAATTTAATCAGTACACTGTGGACCACCCACAGGCTGTCATACAAAGAACTTTCAGTGTAAGAGACAAGCTCACTGTACAGCTCCTCAGTTATGGATCAAAACCCTCTCATCTAAATTCAGTTCATTTTTTAGTGAAGCACTTCTTGCAATCAACACCTAGCAATCTAGTTCATAAAGTCTATTTTCCCTTGTAGTTTACTTGGAGAAATTAAGGTACTGATATAAATATAGTATTCAGTTTCTCAAGTAAATTTGGCCTCTCTTTCCAGTGGGTGAACAGACAGTAACTGTTTAATTTATAAATCAATTATACATATTTACAGATCTAAATATCTAAATTGTGTATCTTCAAATTTCAGGAGAGTGTGCACTGAAAGTCTATTCTGAAATATTTTTGAGCATTTTGAAACATATAGTCATTGAGATATACTGGACAAGACCAAGCACCCACCCATCCATCCTCTATGGCTTGTCCCTTTCTGCAGACAAAAGATTTGGTTTAGAAAAAATGTACTTAAAAAGTGGCAAAGATAACATGTTAGTAATAGATTTTCCCTCAGCTTTTAGCTGAACACAAAACACTGTTTTACCTTTAAAAGAATTCCACTAATGTGTTATCATCCATTTTCCAGCAGGGTTAAGCTGTGATCCAGGAAACTCATTTTTCTGTGTAATACCTAGTGAATTTCTCAGGTTTTTTTTCTGTTTGAGTGGTGTGTAGCTGAGAAAATCAGAAATTTTCTTCACCTCTCAAAACACAGAGCTGTAACAGGCATTTTTCAAGTGGCATACATTTGCTATGAGACATAATCAATGAGTTTTAGATTATAGAGAGACAATTATTATGATTCCTGTATAAATTATGATTCCATGTGCCTTCCTGAGACTGAAGAAAGTGTTGGAGATGCTGCTGGGAGCTAGACTTGGGCAGTGAACACAATGAAGAGAAAGTTGACATAGTCATTAGGGATGATCTAGGTTTGACCAAGATAATCTCCTAACTGTTGAATGGCTGAAGTATTAGTACAACTGTATGAAGCTCACAGTGCAGTTAAAGAGGTTATGAAGTTGTCATGATTGTTACTGATAGTTGTAGTTGTGTGGAATAATGTTGGGATAGAAAGGACTTTTGGGTAAGAAAATAATTGTGCTATGAAGTGTGACAAGGATGACGGAATAGGATGACCTGAGAACAGTGGCTGTCAAGGTGAGATGTCTGTGGTTCTACCAGGGTGTGGAGGATGGGCAAGATGTTAAAGGGGAACTGAGTTATTGGAATACTGCTTGACTGAGATTGGATGTGGTGGAAAGGAGGGAATAGGTACATAGGGGCTAGAGGAGATACAAGATATGAAATCACTACAGAGATGGGAGGGCTAGAACTACCCTGGAGAAATGAATTTGTATGGGAGAAGGCTGGGGAGATCTGGCCTCACTCAGCAGGCAAGGAACAGCAGTAAGGAGGAGACAGGCCCAATGTCGCTAGCCAGCCTCAGAAGGCACAGGGTCCACATGTGAGAAACTGAGTCCCAGAACCACTGCCCCTACAAAGGAAGGATGAGGGACATTGCATCTACACCCCCAGTTTCTTCCAGTGGTGAGACACATGGGCAGAGTCTGAGCTCTTGAACCTCATTAGACTAATTAAATCATCCTAACGTGAAGACTCCTTTAGCTTAGTGAAATAGTTTCCTTACAAGTGTGAAACTTTATCCGATACTCTCTGTTTCTCATCTTTAAATTAAAAGCAGTATAATTTCTATCTGACAGGCATGCAGTCAGGCTTAATTTCTGAAACACTAGGAGAGTCTCAGATGAAATAGCTGCATAAATGCCTATCAGTTAGAAGAGTAGATACGTGTAAGCCCAGGGGCATTTGCTAAGAATGCTGAGAATAGTTTGAGAGGTTTAAATAGGCATTCATGAAGTGTTTTTTTCTTAGCCTTATCATCTAGTACTGAAGCCACCTAATCCCAGTGGGATTTGTACAAGTTTGTCTTGCCAGCAGTCATTAAAAAATATTGGTGATATTTGAGTCATAGGGAAGGGCTGGCACTTCTATAGGCATCAAAACATATCCTAGTGATAACAACTTGTCAGTGGAATGGATTTCCGAGGAAGGTAGAGAAGATCTATTAGAGAAACTGAAGAGCAACTGAAAAAATTAGTGGTGGGAAAGCAACAACAGAGCCAGGAAAAATGTAGTGGACTACACTTAACCACATGTGGATTTTTCTGATCCTGTTTTGTGATATATTGCCTATTTTTTCAGCATTTCCTCACTGAACAAATTAAAACAACAAAGATAAGAAATACTTTCTGATGATCAATCTAAGGACAATGAATACTTTCCACTCAGGAGTAAAATGTAAGTGACAGATATATGTAATGTGAGTTTATAAACAAACATATGAACCATGAGAATTGTAGATTCTTAACAAATTATCCAATGTTTTAACGTAATTATTGCTTATAATAAGTTTTCTGAATTGTCCTGTAGAAGTGACCATTACTACCTGTGAAGAAAATAGACACATGACACTGGGAATAGGATGAAGTCTGACAACCTAAAACACGTGTGCCACTAGCAGATGACTTGGAATGATCAGTGTACAAGCAGATTCACAGATGAATATGTTATCATATTTTTCTCCTTCACCAAGATAATTTTCTCTTAAAGTCTACATGAGAATTATAGTGTGCATGACTGTTTTCACAATTTATCTTAATTAACAACCTGAGTCTTCATGTTCATTTCAGATATTCTAATATTATGCAACCAATTAACACTATCTTTATTCCCTTAACTCATCCATGGAAATTTCCCTGCATATAAAGATAACTCCCAGCTTGATCTTATTTGAAGATAGAACTAATAAGATCTGGAAACCAAAAAGGTTTTGTAAATGTAGGCATTTTTAAGAATTCTGATTGAAACTTCTAAGCTTCATAGATTACACAACATAAAAATTTGTGCTGGGCTACAATAATTATCTTCAAGAAGTGACTTCAGAAGTTCAAGATTATGTACCAAGGTGAAACCTTGATGTTAGAGGTCATATCCATTTAGCTACCAAATGCTTGACAGTCTCTAATGTCTCTCAGTGTTATTTTCAAAATTTAAATTGAAATAAGATGTATGGAAATAAGATGTATGGAATTAATATCGAAGGTACTTAGCAACTTAAACAAGCATCCAAAGGAGGAATTAAATTCATTATAACTTGAAGTTTTCCAATAAGTTTTTTCTCATATTAGCCACAAATAGGAATGATAGCAGTTTGCTTTATTCTGGAAGAAAATAGCTCCCCAAACCGGTTACTGTTACTCACAGTGCTGTGCTATACAGTTTCTTCAGAATATGAATTTTTCTTTCTAAAAATCCAAATCTACAGGGAAAAACCAGCAAGATCTTTTAGTTCAGAGTCCCTGTTTCAGCATCAAAGCAAATCAAACACCAATGACCATCAACTTTCAAGATCCTGAACTTGTTTACACCAAACAGAAACCTAGTTTTCAATGGGTTGTCTACACTAAACATTTTAACATTAAAGGCTTTTGACATCAAAGCATTTTCAGACTGGATACAAATAAATTGCCTCTTCTTTTTTTTCTTTTCTTGCAGCTATTTTTTTTCCTATGTAACTAAGTATTTGCATTTTATGTAGCTATTTTTATCCCTGGTCTTGCAATTGTGATTGAATATTAATATGAATACAAAGACAAGGTGAAAATTATGGAGAAAAACTGATTGCATACTGTACAAAACCTCAGAGAAAAAGATTAAAGTGTAAATGATGTGTAATTTGCTTGCGTCCTGGTGACAATGGGCATTTATACCCTTTTCTGAGAGTACATCTCTCTTGTGGTTGAAAAAAATCAAATTGACACAGCATCCTTACAAAGACAGGCGTTCAAACCTAACCAGATAATTAAACTTGTTATGTAATTCCTGCTGTAAGAGAGAGCCAAGCTGATGGATAAAGCTGAGAAAAGGCAGCACTTAAAGCTCATTTACTGCAGACTTTCAGTGTGATCTCCACTGTACATATACATTCCAAATCTCAGTCACTCCATATGCTGCAACTCTACCTGCTACACACAGGGGAAGAAGATGTCTTCAAGGGGCCAGATTAGGGGGAAAAATGTTACTTCTTGTAAATTAAAAACTGATGAGAAAATTGCCAATGCAGCTGCATGAAAAGCAGGCAGAATTACATGAAATGTAGAATTATAGATTTAGAGTCTTTGATGAAAATTCTGTTCATATAACTGATGGAATTAAGATAAACATAAACTGAAAAATATACATAAAGAAAATAAGCCAATAAAACTGATTTTCTCATTTTGTTATAATTCAGTAACAAAGAAGTTCATAATCTTACACAAAATTTGACAACAGACTGTAATCTGTTTTATCAGTTTCAGTCTGAGGAGTGTTTCATGATGCAGGGCTCCAAAGTGAGTATTCTCTAATGAAGCTTTCAAGGAAAAAGCCTAAACTCTTACAGCTTCTGATCAATACTTTCAAATTTCTGGTACCAGGGAATCCACGAACAGGTTTTTGATGCTTTTGGGTAAGGAATATACTATATGTCTCGCCATTTCCTACCAGCTAATTCCCAGTCCTACCCATCTGTCTCAGCCATCTCAGAATCACTCATGACTTGTGGTAAACCTGGCTCAACTAGTTTCCTGAGCCTAATTAAAATAATGGTTCAATTGTCCATTAAAAGCAATGCTCTTATTTATTTATCTATTTAATTAATAGCTTTGCTTTGTTACTTTGGAAAGTTCAATATCACAGATTATGTCCTGGAGCAAATCAGTTTTCTAGCAGAGAAATTACTTTTTTTACCCTATCGTATTATGATCTATCCTTTGATTTTCCCCCTCATCATGTACAAGCCAGAGATATAAGAATAGAGAACGTAAAGGCAAGACAATGTAAGACACCTTTCAGAAGAAACAGCATAAAACCATTGACATGTGTGGGAACATAAACAGGTTATAAGTACCGTACTTGAATGGTAACACATCAGGTGCTTGCTTTGTAATTTTTAGCCAGCTTCAACAAGCTCGCATGACATGAATGAGGGTTTTCAGGGTAATGACTTAACAAAAACGCAAAAAAACAAAAAATCAACAAAATAAAAAAAAAAAAGAAAAAAAAAGAAAAGGAATCGAGATATGACCTGTGGCCCAAAGAAGGCTATTCCCTTCCTCCATTGAATCCCCACTTGGAAAAAGTACCAAAAGAACCCTTAGAAAATATTTTTTCCCATTCATTTGGACATGTCAAACGTTCAGCAAATATTTTGCCAAGTGAGGATGAACTACACAGAAGTATTTGACTCATATCAATTAGTTGTATACTTGGAGAGAACAGAAAAAAAAGACAGTTGTACTAGAGTAAGAGAGAATAGCTGAGGGCACTATAGCCTACTTGCACTTCCTTCTGGAACAGCGCATGAATTTGTATCCAGTATAAAGTGGTAACAGCCAAGCAGCTTCTCGCTCTTAGACCTGGTCTGTGTCTATTTTTGTGATTCCAATGTTCTTTAAGTGACTTAAAAAAGTGAAGGTGAAAGGAGTGGAATGTCTCTCCTCTGAGGAAAGGCTGAGGATTCCATAGCATGGAAAAGAGTAGGCCTTATTGTGGCCTTTCAATACTTAGAGGGGCTTCATAAAACAGATGGAGACAGACTTTTTAATAGGGCCTGTAATAATAGGTCAAGGAGTAACAGTTTTAAACCAAAGGAGGGTAGATTTAGTGTAGGTATAAGGAATAAATTTATCAGGATGAGGGTGAAACACTGGACTGGGTTTCCCAGAGAGGTGGTAGATGCCCCACCCCTGGAAATATTTAATGACTTAATTGCAAGAATGTTTTGTTAATATAATATTTATCTATTGAAACTGAAAACAAGTAGAATGCACAACAGAACTTAAAACTGACTTTGTAGTCTGCCACATAAATTTAATACATAATTTGATAAAGCATTACACAGCACACTCAAATTGAACTAATCAGTATAACTACTGCTAGCCAAGATCTCTTGCCTACCCACATCTGTGCTGCTGTGCTAAACATCTGCCGAACCTTGGAGAAAAAGGAAAAGGCCAATTCAGAAGGAGAGAAGTCTGGGGATAAGGCAAAGAGATTCGCTGATATTTATTCCATACTGCTCTCACTTCTCTACAACCTGTCAGGCTGGTTTACCAAAGTCATCTGAATAGGTATTGCTGACCACACTGGCCTGACAGCTTACAAAAGAAATCCAGAGCTTTCATTTTCTGTTGTCTGACTCTTACCTCTAATAAGTGTAAAAGTAACTGGATATTTTTTCATTCTGTAGCAGATATTTCTTAGTAAATAATGGGTGCATCTAAATTTAGTTCAGACTTCACTTCTCAAGTAATTATCACAATTTTCATCTTTTATTGTGGTCTGGTTGATTGGTGATATGTTCAGGGAGTATGACAACTAAGTTCTTTCTGAATGAAACAAAACTGAAAGGTGTGCTCCAAAAGCTCCTATTGCACACCAGCACAAATGAGCACTAACTCTCAATGACTAAAGGAGAGATACAGCCAAGTTAAAAAGAAAAAAAAAGCAAATAACAAATTGACATTTACAGTGGTGACATCTAGTCCTTAGTACTAGCGGTCTCTCCCTACAAATACAGATGTTTTGACCCTACTCCATCTGTCCAACCACTGGGACAGTACTACCAAGAGTTCTGACAAGCTACACCAGCTGAACTACACTTTGTGAGGCTGAACATGAGAGTACTCACAGTCTGACACAGTACAACTGTTTCCCCTGACAAGAAATAGAGCTGCAGCCTATCATTATTTTCAGCATCCTTTCAGCTGCACTGTAGGGAGGTAAGGAAGTATCACTGAATAATGCACAAGTTATCTCTATAAACATCAGATTTTTGTGTTCAAGAGCTACATTACAAGGAGAATTTTCGTTCATAACATCAGACAGTAGCAATTCTATCTTGCTGACCTGATTTTTTCAATACCATATGTGATATTTGTTTGACTTATTTCACTTAACAAATTTCTTTTGTGAGAGAAAAGAACAAACTCTCGAAAGAATTGTTTGATTTTGCTTCTCAAAAACCAGTTTAAAGTTTTACTGAGTTTTCTCACTCTTCGAAAAAAATCAAATGTCCTACATGGTAGTGAATCTACTCATTTTTTACCCTAATAATGGCAGATGCAAATTACTAGTGATGATATTACTGAAGATTTGTGAGTCATAGTAAAATTTATCATCAGCTCAGATGAATTAGTTCAAGTGTTTACAGGTTTGTTAATGGAACTATGTTTGCTAATGTATGAGTTTGGACATGTTACTGTGAGTGAAGGGATAAAAAACATAGAGAAAATTGTCCAGGAGTCTGGAACGTTAAGAAACTTTGCTCTTATAGTCAGGTGACAGAACAGAAAATCCATATATTAATCAAAAAAGAGATGGAAGATGTGGATTCAGATAAAGAAAGTAGAAAGAACAGGATCATTTAACCTACTTACTCCCTAGAAAGCTCACTGAGGGAATTTACGTGTTTTCAACAGACACCTGTGCATTTTGTGCTACCAATAGGGTTTTTGTTTGTGTGTTTTGAATAACTACTGAAAAAAATTGCTATCTACAAATGAGTAGCTTTTGAGGTTTTTTGGAGGAAAAAATCCAATAACAATCTGAACTGCTGGCAAAATTTTGGTTTTCTGTCAGTGGATAATGTTAAAGAAACCTCACTCAGCACAGTTGTGTGATGTGTAGAATGGAGAATGTACCTGTCATCTCATGATTAAAGATTTGGAAAAAAGCTCTATCACATCAAATTTTAAACTAGCATAAACCAAATTGTTAGGATGCTAAAAATCATGAAAATTTGATAATGAAAGGGAGGCAATTCAATTTATTGAGAAATGTATTTTGATTTTTTCATTCCCCAAGCCTCCTAAACAATATAAACTGGAATGAAGTAAACTGGCAGTTATTGTATGTGATTTCTCTTTTGCATACAGTCTTAATCTATTTACATGAGGACAAACTAAGGCTAGAGAAGTCTGATAGATGATTTACTTCATTCATTTGTATGCAAAAAAGAAACACTGTGGTCTTAGTTTAGCACTAGCTAACACAGTGTTTCCCAAAGTGAGAACTCTACTCTTGTAGGGAAAGTGAGGGTTTATCTCAGGGCAAGTGTTCCAGGAAGATTTACAGCCTTTTTCCAGACTCTTTGGGTTTTTCGATTTTATTAATTTTTTAAAAGATAGTTTCCAGTTGTTAAAGACTCAAAGAGTATTTTCAGAGTCTGCTTCTGAATCTGCAGAAAGCCTAAGGAATCACTTTGATGTATCAAACTGAAACATTCCTTCCAGGGGTTGCTAAATTCATATGCTAGTATTTTATGTATCAACATAGTGATTATTTTACTGCAATCAGAGTATGTGAGAAAGGACTGAAAGTAACTTTTGAAGAATATCAACCTTAAAATGGAAGGTGAAAATTATGTCAGAAGCTATGCAGTGAGATGGTTGCAATAGTATGGTAGGTTTGTATCTCTTATTTGATTGGGCTTTGTTTGCTTTTCTTTATCTCTGAATTGCGATGTTCAGTTTATTAAAGGTAGATTGAGATCACGGCTGTAATGTAAAGTACTCTCACAGAGGTAAAAATATGAGGTACTTGTGACTTTAGCAATGAAAGGCATAAGGAGGCAACAGCTGTGAATTGTAGCTGGACATACTCCAACTGCAGTATACACATGCATTTCGAAGAATGAGGGTAACTCAAACCACCAAGAGATTCTCAATCTGTTCATTTTTCAGTTCAGCCTCTAACACCTTTCTAGAAGCTCATCTTTAGTTCATAACAAACCTCGAGGTCCAGTGCAAAAAAAAAAAAAAATAAATCCCTGAATACATTTCAATAGGCAGGCATCCAGACTAGATAATCCTTATCCTCAAACACTTTAAAACTCCAAACCTATGAAAAAGGATTTGAGAAATTGATGTTTGATGTGTTGTTTCACACAACACCACAACCAGACTATTTTATCTTCCTCCTGTTTCCTGGCTGCCTTTTTGCTGTTTGTTTTCCTCTCTCAGCATGTCTGGACTACAATTAGATTACTTACCCTTAGAGAGGGGAATGGAGCATCCAGTGTGTGTGGATGCTGTGATGGAGCTGGAGACCTTACTACACTCCACAAAGTAAAAGAAATCAGTGGAAAACCAGATCTTGCCAGGGGTATTCAGGAGATGGCAGTATTGTTCTCACTAGCTGTCCCTGCTGCTTGAGATTTCATCTCAGTCAGTTCTGTGTCAGTGGAAGTTTTCCAAGCTTTTCAGATCTCTTTTCTTTCTCCTCTCCAGTCTTTCAGCCTTTTTTTAGTTTTTTTCCCCCCATTATTTTAATTTCGAATTATGCAATGGAACAGTAGCCATTAAAAAGAATGTGCAAAATGCATGGATAGCAACCTTAGGGTAAGCGACATGTTAAAGGCTCCCTGAATTGAGTAGCAGTTTCCCCAACATTCCCAGAAAGAAATAAGGCTGTTTCCCTCTCCCTGGAAATACCCAGCAGTGTGCAGTCCTGCATTGGTGTTCAGCATCAGGCATTTAAGTGATTGCTTAATGTTGGAGAAGTACTCCAGTAAAAAAAGTGGAAGCATCCAGAAGCAGAGTTATCCACTGAACTATAAAGGATAAAGGAAACAAGGGCTGACTGATACAGCAAACAGTCACTGCTGATGTTATACAGGCTGGTGCCAGCAAGCTGGAGTGGAGCAGAATTATGCTAACATCATTCTGATGATATTTGGCATCAATTACTCACAGCAGCAAGTAATGGGAACGTCTTATTGACTCTCTCATCTTAGCATGCAGCACTTTGAATTGATACCTGGCAGCACTATCCCAGAGGGAAACATACAGGAAATTTTTCACCACATGCAGTGGAAATCAGGTGCCAGTTACTCCAGTATTCAGCTGGGAGCCAGGGGAGTTCCTGGAGTGGAGTGGGACTGGCAAAGACCTGGTTGGTATAACTGTTCATAAGCATACCCCAAATAGTCCACACCATATCATTTAGGACAGCATGAACAGTTTCTTAAATTGAAAAGGTGTCAAAGCCTCAGCCAAACTCTAAGCACTGTTTAAACTTAAATGCATATGTCATCTAGGAGAAAGTGTGATCTTCATAGGGATGGATAATTCATTGATACTTAATTCTTATATGCAGAATCTTAATTTATATGTTGTTGCACTACACTGCTTGGCAGCTATCAGCAAGAACAGCTGAGATATACAGCTGGGACTGGTGTCTGTGCTGACAGGAGTCCTGTATCTGCATGTCAAGTACTGGCAGAGGGCATCTTTTTTTTTTTTTTTTTTGACCTTATTTAAGGCAGTAGTCTGCTGTAAAATATCACAGTGCAGTCAGAACCAAACCACCATGCTGATTTTAAGGTACAGAGTCTCTTCCAAAAGAATCAGGAATAAATGCAGTTTTCTATTCTTGAGAACTGGATGAATGCATAAAACCCATTTTTAGAAATAAGTATAGTTTCAAGCATGAATGAATTTTTTCAAACTTCTGTCTAACCCAAATTTTTGAATTCTCAGAAAAATGTTTTTCTTTTTTCATTACATTTTCTGGATATGTCAGCTTTTTCTGCACAAAAGGGCCAGTAGATGTGTGCAGAAACAATGGATAAACTCTGCCTTGGGCAAAGCTTTGGTCAGTGCCGAGCACTTGTTCTTTGTTTGACAGCCTTCACAGGATATTGGCCACCCTCAGCCCCTTTTAACACTAACCTACATGTGCCCATCTTGCTCCCATAGTCTATTAAAAAGTCATCTGTATTAATTTGAATTCTTCCTTTGCCATCATCCAAACATAATCAAATATCATTCCACTGATTCAGTAAATAGCTGGTGAACACCTCAAAGACAGTGTAGGCCAGAGGGTAGCAAAAGAAATGCCTGTTTCATGCAGCCAAATCACACAACTACCCTGTTACACTGACCAAGCAAGCACTGGAAATAGAGAGCACTGGAATACAGTTGGGTTACAGAGGATAATGTACATGAACAGTGGAAGACATCCAAGCCAGTGAACCTTCTAGATGTTTGGTTAAGACCATGGGTCAGTACAACACCATTCAGTGATTCACTGCATTCTGAGAAAATCATCATTCATATGAGTGCAAAGATATTAATCTGCTTTTCATGTCTGTGTCACTAGAGTATTTAAGTGGGGAAAGAAGCAACAAACTATTCACTGTTCTGCTTCTGCCAAGACAAGCACATTGGCAATTGCCAAATAAAATCAAGAGACGTGTAAATGTGATTCCTGATTACACAAAAGTGAGTCCCAGCAAAGGGCTAGTGCGGGAACACTCACTGAAGCCAGTATTTTCAATTGGGAAATGGTAACAATAGCAGGGGGAACACAGGTTCTTCCATCAACAAACAATGAAATAATTCAATAAGATTCTATGTTTCAAAATAGAAGAGATATTGCAAACCACAACTGAAATACAATATGGCAGATAGGTTGCTTTTGTTCATGACAATTTCTATTAAGTCTATTTCTGCTATGTTCAATGACAATATTTATAAATAGTATTATGGAACAGACAGACCAGGATTCAGGAAAATAATTCTTACAGGCCTACAATAAGCTGGATTTTGTTCAACAAATTCTTATGGGTTCTAATACAGAAATTTGCAAACTATTTCAGCTTTCACTAAATACAATCTACTAAAAATCAGGCCACTGTAATACCACTTCCTTCCCAAATAATATATTTGATCTCTGAACAAATTAAAAAATACATCAGATATATAATTATTTACTGTCATGAAAAAAAGTGATAAATACCAGTACAATAAACCTTGGAATAGGTTGTATGAAAAATGTCCCCACTTTTATTCAGTAAAATGGAAGTAGTTTTAAAGATAAATTAGTAGAAATAACATAAAACTTCTCATTTGTATTTTCTACAACTAGTCCCCATGGAGATAATATAAAAAATATAAAAATCAATCCAGACCACAAAATATTTTCTGTAGAGAAAGATAAGAATAGAGGAAAAGGAGAAAAGGAAAGAAAGGTTAATCAGTCTTGTCCCTCCCCAGGTTCAAACACAATGTCCTAAAAACACCATGCCTTTGGATGACATCAGAGGGGAAAGACAACTCATTTGCCCTACACAGTGTTGGTTTCCTCCAGTTAAAAAAAAAAACTGAAAAAAAAGAAAGCACGTCTAGTTGGAACGCCACCTAGATGATTAGAAGTTGCACTACTTGATATATGAAGAAAATTGAAACAACTGGTTTTATTCAGCCTAGAGAAGCGAAAGCTCAGGGGGATCTAATCACTATCTTCTAGCACCTAAAAGGCTTTCAGGAGTAGAAGATGGAGCTCGTGGCAATCCCTGTTCTGGGACAAAGGGAACTACCTGCATCAGGGGAAATTACATATGTAAACACACACACACAAAAACTTTGCCATGAGACTAAATAAAGATTGGAACAGATAAACCCAGAGAGAAGTGGTGGAATATCCCTCATTGCAAGACTTAGCCAGGTCCTTTTCGTACACAATAAAAAGCCACCAAAACCAATTTTTAATATTGTCTTATTATAAAAGGTCAATTTTATATTTTATGTTCTTGTTTTCTGAAGTACTTAAATTAATTAAAATTATGTATCAATAATTTCCCCAGTTATGTCTTTTTTTGTATTTGCTAACACACAAAATAATCTTTTGTCATCACACTGACCTCAGTCTCCTTCTCAGGTTCACCATTCCTCTCCACCACTGCTAAAAGCAGAGGCCTAAAACAATCTAATGTTCACTGTCTAAAGTCCCTCTGACTTCTGAATGTCTCTACTTTCCTGAAGCCTTAAGCAAAAGTAGGAAAGACCTGAAAAACCTACCATGGCACATTTATTATTTTAGACACTGGGGTCAATAATTTCTCAAGTTTAAGACAGAGGCTGAATATCTGTACAAGAACTAAAAGTCAGAATGATAATTCTTTACAGAAATCTGGTGGTATTAATGAAAATATAGAGTCATCTGATGAACTGACAGGCAGAAAGGACTTTGAGATCCACCCACTTCTTTCAGGACGTGCTTCAGCACCATTCTGCACCTCTCTACCCCTATCTTTGCATGCATGCTGTGGCTGACTACACCTTGGCATCAGGTAATTTATACCCCTCAGAAAACAGAAGGCGGCCTATAAGGGTACAAATTATCCAGAGAGAGGATCCCCTTGCAACATGAGACATTATCAGTCATGACAACCTGGGGCAAATAGACCTTCATGTACATGCTGTGAAGCTGTACCTGTTTCTCTAGGCATCTCATTAGAACTGATACTTTTTAACTGCTCTTGCAAAACTTGACCAATTTGCATTTTGGGTTATTCCACCTTAACAAGGAGTAATGTCTCGCTCAATGCCTTTGAAATCATTAGTGAGTTGAGATGTTACATGAGTAAAGTCAGTGGAAGTCGGCTTAGACTCTCCTCCTCTTCCAGTTCTCAAATTCCCTGGATGTTGCCCATGTGAGTCAGTATGAGAGCCCTCATCTCCATGGAGACAAAACATGGAATTAGATGGGATGGAGAACATCATAAATGAAAACAACTCCGTGCTATTTCCAGCACAGGACCCAATAACCAGTATGCTGCTGGTCTTATCTCTCATGTGGAGAGTGGATGATGTTTAAGTGAGAGTAAATGCAAAGTATAGCAGTTCTGAACATCTCTATCAAAGCCATCCAGTATATCCCATGTCAATAAAACAAGACGTTTAAGTCACTGACTTTATTCATTCTGGTATTTTGAACAAGTTTTATCAAGAAGAAAAATGTGCATAGCCAAATGTGATTGCTTTGGTCAAGCTTAGTCAGAGACAGATATATGTCAAAGTTCCCAAATCCTTGATTATATAACTGACTGGTTTGGGGCTTGAAGATGCCCTGAATGTGTGTATAGGAGCTGATGACAACAAAAGAGAAGGCAGAAATATATCAAGGATTTCCTTGAGTAGTCTCTGGCTTAGAAAGCTAAATTTTAAAACTTTAAGTAAGTTACACAAAAAAGTCACTTGAAGAAAATAAATTATTAAAATAAAGGGGTCAGTTACTCTTTTCATCAGGTACCTCAAGCCATCAGTACTGACTGATGAGTAATTGCTCCCTGATATCACAGTATAATAAAATCAGGCTGGGATCAGTAAAAGTCAAGCCCTTCCCAGAGACAGATTAATTTCTTTTTCAATATGCCTTTATGAAGGTGAAATCTATGATATTGGCCAAAACAACTCCCCTCCATGAGGCTGATAGCCAAGTTGAATGGAAATCAAAACTGGAAACTTTCAGTAAGCTGGTTCAAGAGAAGCCAAATTGAAGGACATTTTACAGATAATGATTTCTTCCAGCTATAAAGAGCAGCATGTGAACTGGGAGAGCCAGATTTTGATATCCGTCATAGTCATGTATAAGTCTAAAGCATATTTTCTGCCTTGATTAAAGGAGCTCTGTATTTACACCAAGCTATCAGGATGCATCCATCAGTCAGGATAATTGTAGCCTGAAATTAAGACAAACAATCTACAATTAAAGGCAACAAATAGAAATCTCTATGAAGAGAGAGGTCACAACTCCCTATTCTTCCCATAGAAGAATGTCTCCATGGAGACAGACACACTCAGATTGGAAGCAAGACAACTTTTAACAGCAAGAGTAATTAACCGTTGCAACATAATTAAAGGATGTAGCTGATTAATCATCTCCTGGAGGCCTTACATGGAGACCAAAATTTCTTTCCACGAGATATATACCGGTTTAGTCACAAGTTCATGGGCTTGATATTACTCACATTAAAGGAAAGAATAATTTCTTCAGCTGCTTGATTCACTTGGTAAAATCTCATGACTTGTGTTATGCAGAAGGTCTGTGTGTCTGGGTTTCTTCTGGTGTTTAAATTGATGGAGCAAAGTGAAAAACTCACAACACACAATCCGTCAGTGTGAGTAGGATAAGAAACCCCATGACTTCAGCATACACAGAAAGCAATCATTAACATATTGTCTACACTATTCATTTGAGAGGAGGATCTGCTCATGGATAGAAAGAAATTTGGCCCTATGCTTCCCTTCAGAAAGGTAATGGGTAACCTAGGAAAGAGGAAAGTCTGCTCTTGTATTTGTAAAACTGGGGAGTAACTGCAGATGAGGGAGAGGAAAAATAGAACATACATAATTACTACCTCTGCACTTCCTTTTGCTTTATATACATTTATCTTCTTTCTCATATTTGCATTTGGATATAATAAATAATCCAATGCAATTTCTTTGAGCTTTGGCACATACCCTCATCATTTCACATAATAGATATGTGAATATTTATTTATTCATATAAACGTGTGAATATATATATTTATTAATATAAACATGTGGGGCCCATGAAGAAGATGTGCCACAATTCTTACTCATAAAAGTCAATTAATTTACAGCTAATGGATTATTTAAATCTATTCATCATAGATAAATCCAAACATGTCTTTGTTTTACTGTGAACGCCACTTATTCAAGGTAGAATCCACTTAATATCTTTTGACACAGTAAAATATTGCTTGCTGTCTGACTGCCTTTGTCAGGGTTAAAAATTCACCAGCACTGACTCATTGCAGCATTAGCATGGGTGGCAGAAAGCTTTAGTACAGCTCTTGGTACAACCACCGACAACGTCTTTCATCTAATAATATGGACCTCAAGTGACCACACGCTCACTCCACATAGGCAGAGGGATAGGTTACAAGAGCCTGTGAATGCATAAATACTCATGCTGTACAGATTTCCTAGTGGATATGCAGTAGTGCTGATATGAAGACTCTTTGTGCTGCTGCAATGTCCATAGAAACTCCAGGGCTTTTGCCTGAGAAGGTCAGGGTGGAACCGTCCCACTCTGCTCCAGTTCAGTTGCAGTGTCTGTGACAACTTCAATGAGATCCTCATAAGACAAATTTATTTAAAATTAACAGTTAAAAGTAAAGGGATTTTTACTTCAACTTTCATTTCCAGGGTAACAGAAGATAATAAAAGGTTAATTTAAAAATAACACTTAGCAGCATATTGGCATCACATACCAACCCACAGCCAATATGCCTACCTCCCATCTTGAAGATCTTTTTAGCTTTTTAAAACCATTGTTTTATACCTAGGAAAGATACCATAGGCCTACAAGTCTCAGCACTGTTTATATTCACATGCTCAGATCTAAAGGAACATGTTCTCTTTCTTGACAAGAAATAGGGAACATAGAGTTGATTTTCCTCCACCTACCTACCTCAAGATGCCCAGAGTACATTGTGAAGAGATCTTTCTGGATCTGCAGCAGAAAGTTCATGCTCTCACCAAATTAATTCAGATGCAGTTCAGTGGGAAAGATACAGGACTTGCAGCCCTACCACTCTTTGGCCCAGTTTAGTCAGAGATGGCCACGTCAATCATCCAGGATCATCAGTGAGAACAGGACTCCACCTTTTTTTGGTTCTATTAGTTGTAGTTATATCCCAGTCATGAAACAAAGACTCACCCAGACTTAGTTTAGCACTTAGAAGTCCTGCTCCATCAGCAAAATTTAGAAATATCCTGTGACCACTGCCTCACCCTATGTCCCTCCATTCTGCAAAATGAGGGATCAAAGTCTGTCTCATAAGATTTTTGCGACACCATTATGATCTCTAAAACACTACATTAAGAGAAGAATAAGATTAAGTCAAAATTTAATTTAGTTATCTCCTTGTTTTTCGCACACACAGTATTTAAATCAGAGAACAAATGAACTTGGAAGAAGGGTCTGGAAATCACCTGGTCCAACCCGTTGTTCCAATGAGGAGCAACTTAAATCCGGTTGTTCAGGGACTTTTCTAGTCAAGTTTTGAAAAACTCCAAGGATGAAGGTTTTACAACCCTTTTTTGGGCAACTTGTGAGCTTTGCCATCCTCTTGTTAAAATCCCCAAATACATAAGAGTAGGTCTCCTTGCTAACACTTGTGATGCCATCTGGATAAGATAACAAACAAACAAAAAGGGATTCAAATATTCAGCTATACAGTTAACTCGGTCCTGAGTTAGCCATCTAGATTCTGAAGTATAAGCAAGAGCCCACACAGAGCCTCCAAAATCAATATTATGCTTTGACCTTTTTTCCAACGAGACAGCATAAAGTCTTATAAAGGGCCTGCCCTGAGTAAGGATGGAGGTGCTTGATTAGGCTGGATAAAAATTTTTCACTCTTCTTGAGTCATACCTAAAGACTTCTCCTGGGGTTTCTCTCTTTAGCAGTGTCAGTCCTTTCTCACATGTGATTCAGGCCTGATAATCCCCATGTGAGAAGTGAGCTTCCAGTTCCTGCTGTGCTTTAGCTGGAGCAGAAACTGAAGCTCAGTAGCAGTGGGAACTGTAAGTTGTGATGAGATGAGTTTCCTTCAGTCTCTCCAGTGAGTGATTTTAGTTTTGTATAATTGATTCAAACATTCAGTGATTCCAGGGAAGAGCAAGAATACAGCTAGGAAATTGTTTGGATTTTATGAAAAGAAAGTAGGAAAAAATCCAGTTTCTGTCCTAATGTTTAGGAATACACAGATATAACTCAGGTGTGTGGGACTCCTTCCTTCTTTCTCCCTTTTTTTCTTTCTTTCCCAACTGAATCTATTCCTATACTGAGAAAAATTTATTGATAAATTGATTTTTCCTCCAAACTGTAATTAGCACAATAGGCAGTCCAAAATCCATTAAATGATTCCTTTAGAATTTTTAGATTCTTCCTATGTACAAAACTACATTCCATTCAATCCTGTTTTCTTTTGATATTGTACATAGGAGTTTAGGCAGAAAAGGGGACAGGAGAATGAAGAGCAAGACATAGGAATTATTACTTCTGCTTAAAAGAAATTACCTCTTTATTGAATAGTAGGTCATTTTTCTGGCCCCCTTATCTAACTTGAACATGGCATAGCCATTGGTTTATTTTGAATGATGGTACAGATTTTAACATCAGGCTCTGTACCCTCTGTTTCATTTATCAGGATTTTTATAGAGTTTATAAATTTCTGCTCCTCTCCCATTTGCAGACATGTAGCTCAGATCATTTTAAATATCATTAATGCCAGTGATATTTTTTGAAAGTAAAAATAAGCTAACCTGAAAATTCATTGTTTTACTGTCTTCATAAAAAGATAAATGTGCCTACAATTCGATAAACATTTTCTTCTCCTCGCTGTTGCTTTCAAATATTCTGAGTATATGCTTTCAGATGCACACCTATACAATTGTTTATTTCAGAACACATACCCACATACAGCTGAAGATCAAGCATGCACTGTAACTCTAAACCAGCTGCAGTCTGGACAAAAAGTTTATTTATTGTGAAGCTATTCTAGACCACATTTACCTGAGAGCTGGAAATCCTTCTCATACTCAACCTGCACTTATTTAAATGTTTTTCTTTCAGACAGTGTCACCATTCAACATGATGTATTAAAAACACTAATGATATTATTAAGGCTTTATTTTGCTCCACTAAATAAAGACTAATTATTTGGGCAACTGTTTCATGACAGGCTCTTCAGATTGCACTAATAACCCTTCTCCACAGTCATCTCCACTTTGATTCTCCTCCCCAGATATCAGACTACCAGACTGCAACAATCAGATGACAATTTGCACAATCCTCTACAGCAGGACAAACAATCTTCTATTTTTTCTGAAAATACCACCCCAAATTTCCATTTGACTTTTTCATATGTTTAAAGGTATTGGCTTCCTTGTTTCTCCTGCACGTTCTCTTCCTAAGTACTGAACTCTTGGGGTACAAGGGAAATGAGCATCAATCAGTAAGGAAAAAGGAATATTTGTGGCAGGCAAGAAAGAAACTTCTTCAGGCTAAGTTTAACACTTAGTCAATAGAGATCATTACATGCCTCAGAATTTCTCTGGAAGCCACTTAAAAATGTGAACCTCCCCTGGTAGGCGTCTGAATTTTGTACTGATACACAGGCAGAGTTTAGGGCAACTATAGTCCTGATTGGACTTTTACGTTAGATTACTAAGGACAGGAAAGATTTTAAGTGCCTGGTACAATTTCTTTTAACCTAGTCTCCAAAACCATCCAATTCTTCACATACAATTGCTCTTTTTGTGCTTTCGACTGGTCAATATTTTTCTGTCATTAGAAAATCCCATGAATTAAATGAATCATATTCACATCAGCTACAAAAGCATTACATGAAACTAGCTCCAGTGCTGATAACAGAAGATTTCCAATAAGAACCTTATACAATGTCATACCTTCTTTTTCTCTTAATGGAGACAACAAATAAAATAAAATACTAATCCCTTGAAAAATAGGTGACACACATCTGGGATCTTTTATTACTTCCATATTCTTCTCTTCAAAGTTTGCTTGAAAGCAAACATACTACAGAGACATAATCTCTGGTTAATGAAATCATTCCACCCACACAAACTTGCACTGTAGAATATCTATTGTCTGTGTTATTCTCCAGTATTACACTGCCACCTCTGAAATTAGGTTTCCTTATAAAACACTCAAAATATGGTCTAAAAGTCCCACTAGTAACGACCTTGCTGCCAAGTTTGTGATTTTTTTAATAACAAGTCTTAATGTTTTGGGACCAAAATTATCCAATACTCCCTTTAATTTTACTGAAGAGTTTTTATTCCACTTCAGTTATGGTCATTTCCACATCCAAATTCTCCTTTCTGCCAATAAATTTGCCCTTGCCTTTATAGTCTACAGTTTTCATCTTTATTAAGACTGCAATTCAGCACACATAATTTTAAATACTTATCTAAAGTACCTTAGTTAAGAAGGCAGTAATCCAAGGTCACTAATGAAGAGGTTACGTATAAGGGAGCGGTGAATCACCTCTCAGAAGTGACTCTTCATTGAGTGGATAAGGTCTTTGGGACAATTTAGTTAGCAGTTTGAAATAAAATGAAACAAAGTCATTTTTTCTACCACTTCTATGCCAAGAAATGTTTGTTTTGGCTTACAACCAATATTGAATTGCTTTTAATGTTGACTCAATCTGTTCTTATTCTTCTTCATAACTTTGCAGAGAGCAATGGTAGACTTTAGAGATCTGGTTTTATTCACTTTATGAGATTTAATTAATCTTGACTTTTACAATTTTTACATTATTCTTATACTATCTATCCATGGTGCATTATCTAAATAAAATTTCTGAAGGATTTTAGAGCTCTTCCCTCCATTCCCCATGGGAAAATCCATTTCCAGTAGATTCCATTCCAATAGATCTCATTAACCGGGGTGAAAACTTTGAATAAGAAAGTCAGAGAACCACAAAATCATGATCACCATCTTTGCTTTAGTGCATCTTCTGCCTTGTATTCTACTGTTTGATCCTGAGTAGTTTAATTTATATAATCCATTATCATTCTTAATTTCTCAAACACCTTTTCCTTTGAAATTAGCTCTCCTTCAATAAAAGATAATGTTTATACAAAATATATTCATTTAATTAAAACTGAGTAAGCTCATGGCATTTTTTAGTTTCTCATTATTCGCTCCAATAAAACAAAGAACATTTAAAAATAATACATTTTCAGCTATTAAATATCTCAACAAGCTGTAGAGAGCTGAAAAGAAATTAAGATCCTTGAAAAGCAACGGAGAGTATGCAAAGATTCAAGTGGAGTGAAAACCTGTGTTTATGCTTGTACTCATAACTGCTTTGCTTAATATATGCCTGTGGGTTAAGAAAGGTATTTATCAGGGAACAAAGGCAACATTTATATTAGTATATTCATTACCAAAGAATATTCACTAGTGCTGAAACATGATTTTCTATGGCATTAAATTGCTGTAATAGTGCCTGGAATCATTTTTGCCTGAACTGTCCCAAATAATTCCCAGGCACAGATGGAGACAGTATGAGTCACAAAGTATTCAAAATACACAGGTCTAGTATGATCAGATTGTACCAGCTTTTCAAGAACAAGAAAATTAAGATTTTTCAGGTATAGCAACAGAAAAATCAGAATTATGTCATATTTACTACTGTAAAACTCACAAGAAGAATTCTGCCTCTTCATGTTTACGCAAGGGCTTCTGCACAGTGGGAGAATGGATAAGGGACAGAACAAAGACAAGTAACATAAATTAGTCTGCATCCACTGCTTAGCTTCAGTCCTTGTTATAGCAAATTTGTCTTGTACACAGGTCTTTGCAACAGTTCGTAACCAAAGCAGCGGCTGGGTTCACAGTTAGAAAGTGCAGTGTCTAAGCGAAGCCATTGGTCTTTTTTATTTTAAGATATGCACAGGCTCAGGGAGATTCCATTTCCTGTTCCAAAGAACTTTAGGTTAATTTATTTTAAAAAGACTACATTACTCCCTGAAATACGAGCAACATAAGGTCTTGACATCTGAACTGGAATAGTGTTCAAAGTTTCAGGTGAGTCCTTATAATTTTCAGATACAATTTTGAGCTACCAGCATATTGCAAGTACCATCGTTCGTATCAGCTACACAAATATACAGAACCACATTTTGATAGCCATCAGTATTCCCAAACAACAAATTTATTCCAGGGTGCTTGTTTTACAGAATTTATAATAATATAGCTGTTCCTGCCTCAGTCAAGTCCAAAGCAGCAAGCGGTTTTGCTCAGAGAATAGTATTTCATGGAGGAAAATGGATAAACTGATTGCCACACACAGTAAGAGTCCTTGATGAAACATGTAATTAATGCAAGCAGGCAATTCCTTCATCAGCAGGAACTGTTCTTTTTCTTGTGCTAACAGATAATATTAAAAATCTGTCAAACATACATTCAGAAAACTATTGCCTATCAGCAAAAGACACTTTTTGATTTGCTGGTTCTTAACCAGTTGAGTTGTTCAGAGTAAAAATAGCAAAAGGGTTCATAGCATTTGCTGAACCAGAACCCTGCAGAATATGTGATGGATTGAAACCGCATTCTCTTTTAGTTCAGTTTCACTGCACCCTCTGAACTACAGAAATAAAACAATTGATGAAAGACAAGGACTCAGGTTTTAACAGTAAAGTAAGTCATGATTGCAAGTGCTACTATTTGGGAATGGGAATTCTTGTCACAAATTACTTATAATGACTTATATAACCACCAGCTAAGGTGATGGTACCTTGATGATGTTATTCAAATGCACAACAAGAGAGAGGAAAACATTTCAGTGAAATTAAATAGAACACAGAATCACAGTGATATGCAAAAAAAGCAGAGGGGTATGAAAAAACCCCCACCAAATCAGTTCTTGGCCTGTGAGAGAAATCCTCGTGTTCCTGTTGAACAAACTGGCAATGCATGTGTACACTAATGATGCTGCAAAGCAGTGCATGGCAGGACACCATACAGGCACAGCATTAAGTCAAGGCAATGGAGCTCAGGCCAAAAACCAGCCTAAGCACGAAAGGGATGCTTTTTCCACAACAGTTTATTCACAGATAGGTCAGGTAACTCTGGCTGATACTGAATTCCTGAATAACTCAGAAGACTGCTCAACTGCAGGAATGGGTGTTTTGGTACTACTGACTTTCTATAAGAAAGGTTAGGCATCTAACCAATATGTAGTTCATAAGCAATTTGTAAACACTTATTAATTATTTGCAAACTGTTCATGACTTTAAACAGTATATGATTACAAAGGGAGCAGTAAATATGTTTCTTACTACAAAATCTTTCCCATCAGAAAGTGTCACTTGGTAACTTTAGGAGACTTTTCAGTTGCAAAGATTATACTGAGTCAAAAACCTCACTATGGACCTTAGAATAATGTATTTTATAGATAACACATTTCAAGCAAAACCAATGAACAGACCATCATCACAGTCTGACCAACCCCCTGTGACTCTGAGATATGTAATTACTTTATATGTTGCCCCAAATACTTTTTAGATTATATTTAAATCCAAAGCAATCAGTATAATTATTTATTCAGTAAATTTTGCATGCATGGCAAAATGCTGATCTTTGAAGTCAGAGTGTCTTCTCACATACCAATGCAGATAAACAAAATAGTCTCATTGCAAATGTTACCATTGCTATTTTTAGAGGACAGATAAAATCTATAAAATGTTTATCTATTTTATACAGCAAAAAAATAAGGAAAAAACTATAAAAATATTTTTTCACACTAATGCAGAGAACAAAAACACACAAAAAACCCTCTCAGATGTTATCACAGTTATAGTTACGATTTTTTACAAATTCCTCTACAAAATTGTAATATAATATTAATTTCTTGTTTATGTAGTGAAGTTAGTATTGCCTCTACCGTGATCATATCAAAATGACACCTTCATCTTGCCAGAGAGAAACCATGAACTTATGAAAAGATACTAACATGATTGATTTGAAGAGTCATTTTATAAAGCAAAATTCAGTCATTTCTACTTAGCGTATTTAGGACAAGTCAACTGCTTATAAATGCCAACACAGCTTTGAGTTATTGCTGGATTCCACAGTTTGCTTTTGCTTGAAATTTAACTATGTCTTCAGAAATATTTACTCCCTCGAGAGTACCTAGCTGCATTTTCAGTTCTGAAGAACAACTTCAGGCCTTGTGCTCCCCACTGAATTTACAGAAACAACAGTGGAAGGGGCCAGCATGGCACCTCCCATATAGTAACAGGTCATGACCATCAACCATGAAAGGTAACCTAATACATTGAGAAGAGATGTCTGAGAAGCAAGATAGGCATCACAGTTGACCTCCAGTACAGCATGGCAGCTTTCAGGCCATTGGTTTCCTAGTAATGAAATTATATTAAATTTGTGAAACATTTCAGGGCTTGTAGCTGTCATTTTCTGAATAGGATCTTGGGTGTATTAAATACTCAGATATAGAAATTGTATCACTGGAGCAGTTCACCTTAAGCACTGTTGCTACTTCCGCAATTTGTTTCTCTTAGTGCTGTACTCTCGTGTTTCTCCTTCATCCTATACCTTTGATATTCTGCTTCCTCTTAGCATTCATATCCAATCTGTACAGAATTCACTCCTACCCTTTCACAGCCCACCTGATGGAACAATCTGTGATGAAAATGCTGCAAGTGGCGTTATGTCGTGTTTGTGTCTTTGAGCTGACATCACAGCGAGACAAAGAGAACAGGGAGAGCACTGCCAAATTTGTGCCACTTTGTTCCAGGTTGTCTGTAGAGAGAGGATGTCAGTGCTCTGCTGTATGAAGTACTCTGGCTACCTTTGGACAGTTTTCTTTATGGACGTGACTGCAAAGTGCTGAAATCCTACTTTCTGGGAAGACTTTTACTTTTTTTTTTTTTTTACACACACACCTTCTTCTCCAAACCCTTTAATCCAGTGAGTAAAAACTCTCCTTTTATTTCACTTAGATATTAGAAGTTAGGCACTATACATCTCAGTGAAGCCATACATATTGCAAATGTCAAACGTCTCTCTGATTTGTGTAGGCAAAGATACTGTGAGGTTCTATAGGGTCCATGCACATATATCAAAGGGATCATTTAGGACTTGCACCTGTATTTTAGCTGTCAGCATAATTAAGTTCCATATGGTTAATGAAATATAACGTGTCAGTATTTTGTAGGCTGAGATTTGTCACATGGAGGTGTTGGATGTAACACCCACTCTACCAACTGTTCGAGAGGAGAAAAAAACCAAAATCAGATAAAAGTTTGTGTGTAGAAGAGAAATAGAAATGAGACTTACAGCTTTCAGTTTCCCATGTTTCTAGTGTTTTCTGTCTTTCTGCCTTCCTAGGGGAGCTATGTCAATCAAGATACTTTTTCTCAATAATGTTTCATAGTACCTTCTCTAAGGACTCAACTCCCTGCATGTTCGGTAACTGAACATGTATGCAAACTACAGGGTCATGAGCTTCTCTGTGCCCCACGTTACGAATGGTGTCTGAGTGTCCCTCACTCTCCAAAGTATTGATCCTCACAACAATTCCCTCACATTTGAAATGTGGGTGTTTGGAGCAAATGTTTCAAAGACACCCATGTGTGCCAGTGCTCAGCCTACAAAATGCCAAGCCATTATAAAAACATGAAGCAGGCCCAGTGCAGATGGCTGGAGGCATGTCCCCACCAGGCTGCAGAAGGGACAGAAGGCATACCCAGTGTAATTTGGATCCGGCTTGTTGTGATGAGCCACTAACTGAGATTCTCAGGTCTAGGGTTGTGTCCCATGCCATACTTCCCAATGGACTCATCAGTTTGAGGACAATACTGTATGTTTTATTTGAACCAGTCCCTCCATAATAAGACATTGCAATGATCCCCACAATTTCATCGGGACTGCATGCGTCATCCAGAAGAGCACACAACTGGGTCTCTCACTTCTGTATAAACCATCCCAAACTCCCTGCTCCAGTAGCCACTGCACTGTCCTGCTTTCCATACCCAGTATGCTCAGGCTAAATTTCCTAGTTTTGATGATTTAATTTGACTCTTACTCTAGAATGGGACTAGAAGAAGAGAAAGCACTACTTTTCCAGCTCACTGAGACACAAGTTAAACAAACAGCAAAGGCAGGTTCACAGCACAGAGTAGAGGACACAATAATCTTCTCTCTTGTAATGTGGCTTAATGTAGTGAACATGCCACTGCATGTGAACGGAGAGGTATCACCTTTAACCTGACATGGTTATAAGTGGCCATGCGCGAATGAGAGACTTCTCAGCATTTTCCTTCGTGTCAGACCTATTTGCACGTCACTTTTCCCACAGGGTGGTGCCCAAAAGTACCATCTAGCCCTGCATAAACAGCCTGTGAACAACTCACATAGCAGAATCTGTCTGCATAAACTTTTGGCTGAATACATGTGAATAATGTATAGACCTGTCATAATATCAGCTTGGGAGCAGGGAGAGGAAAGAACTGTGTTAGCCTGGAGGATTCAGACAGTTCGAGCTAACAAGTGAGAGGTCAGAGAGAGAGAGAGAGAGGAAGGAAGGTCACACAATTGAAGAAACATTCAAACAGGGAAAGCTGGATGAAAAGAACAATTAGTAAGTGTGCAGGTCAAGCAACTTTCATTTCCCAATAAAACTCCATTGCAGGGTGTTATAGTTTTAGAATTTGTTAGAATTTTTTCTTCTCTGCCAGCGGTTTGGGGGCTGGTGCCCTCCCTGCCTCGGCTGTCGAGGCAGGGGAGCTCAGCTAATCACTCAAATTCCAGCCTAATGGCTAGGAGGGGTGGGGGGTGTTTCTTTTTTCTTCCGGTTTGGGGAGGTTTTTTTTCCGAGGTTTCTTTTTCGGAGGCAGTTTTCAGGGAAGGAGGCACCGCGGAGGGACTCCGGTGGTTTTGGCCTCTTCTCTGCCTCCCGTTCCTGGCCCGGTGTGCCCCTGTGCTTTGGACAGACATTCACCATTGCCTTGCTGTTGCTGCGGTTTTCCTTGGGGCACCNAAAAGAGGTGTGGTCAGTTTGAGAAAGGAATTCTAAATTGTTTTAGCTTACTCTAAACTAAGACGCAGGGTGTTGTTATAACTACAAAGCTTACACTCCTTGGTTGAATCTTAGATAGCTTACCAGAAGATACTACATGCCTAGCCTGTCTTGTCTTTGCATAAGTCTGTCTTCTATACAAAATCCACAAGTTTGAGATCCCTGAGTGCATGCTGTACCAGGTACTTCATTTTGAACTACTGAAGCATGCTGACACATATGTGTGCATAAATGTCTTTAGATTTAGGGTGAAAAAATAGAATCCCTCCACAGAAATTCTGTCTCAGTGACTAAAACCTTCAACCCCATTTCCAGTAAGACACAGGCCACCTACATATCAATTTCTTTTCAGTGGGAATATACATGCCAAAAAAAAAAGTTGAGCATAGAAATACCCTGTACAATGGGCTTTCAAAGCAGAGATGTAAGACAGAGAAAGAGTGCATCTGATAAAACTTCAACATTTGTTAGTCCCCTTAAATTGAGCTCCTCTCATACTTTCCCTTTAGGGAAAGAAATAGATCAGACAAATTGCCTGTCTTTTTGCATATGCATGAAAATGAGCAAAGTAACTTCACATCCCTCAGAACCATTGGAAGTCAAAAAACCAAAGAAGCCATTTTTATATATAACCATGACAGAAGACATATGAGAAACTTATATTGGAAAGATAATATGCACTCTCTCACAGTCCCATTTTGGGCACATATCCTAATCTTTTTGAAAGATTCTGATAATGTGAAAAGGATTTGAATCCTGCATTTTTCTGTAGTAAAGATGAAAGAAAAATCTGAAATTCTCTCCTACTTACAAAACTTAATGAACAGCACTTAAAGGTTTGTATTAATTTTCCTCCCTGGACTTCTTTGAAAACCTATGACATAATTCTTCTCCGACCTGCAAAACCACCATGGAAATGGGAAAGGAGATGAACCTCTCTGCTAGTCCTCCATCAACAGAAGGTATAAGATCCTTTTCCAAACTTCTAGTTTTTGTTCCTTTTTCACGCCTAAATATAGCTCGACGCACTTGCTGTCAGGATGCATCTCTACTGCCTGTTCAGCACTGCTCTCAGATTGCCAATACTTCCTGCAAGCCAGGGAGCATCCTCAAGAGCATGTCTGCATCCTCTCTGACTGCTCTTGCTTACCAGGACCATCTTCAAAGCAACGTGATGGAGAGAAGATGGATGGGAGATGGATGTTGGGTTCTTCAAGTGGAAAAGGTAGTTTGTCCAAGAATCCTACTCTAATGTATTTGTGATGAAGTTGAGTATGAAGATTTTTGAAGTTGAAGGTAAAATAGAGGAAGAATTTCAGCTTACCTTTAACCTTCAAGGCTTGATTTGTATATGAAAAATGTCCCATTTTTAACTAAATACCAGTGGCTCTAGGCTTTAAGATAAAATAAATGTAGACTTGTTGAAAAATATATCTCATTAAAATCAAATAATTTAAAGGGAGAATCTGGGCTTTAAAGCCTGAACTTTAGAAGACATCTGAACTAAGTTTGGATACGCCGGGTAAAAGAATTTTAAAAATAGTGTGTAATTTTGATGGCCTTTATTGATTGATAGTCATGGCCACATGAAACATAAGTTTTAGAATTTTTCAAGTCAGTGCATCCTATCTCATTCATAAAATTATCTACTTGAAGTTGTTTGGTAATCTTATTTTGACCAGGGCAGGATATGAGGGAGGAAAAAAGTCAAACCTAACCAGGCGGTAGAAGCAAAAAATTAATATAACCAGAAAAGACACAGTGGCAAGTTTAAAAAACCTTGAGAAAGTTGAAATAATAAGCCAGATGGGCAGAAGTCAAGACAAAATCGAAGCAGACAACTGTAATATGGTAAAATAAATAGTGCAAGTTTACAGGCCACCACCATATTGGTTTGCTAATAAGATAGGAAACAGTAGCTTGTATGCTGATCTATGGAAAACAATTTCCTGCATCACTTAAAGTACAAGAAGAAAGTGGAGTACCAATCTCCCTAAAAAATAAGGGAATATGTCCTTAAAAAAAAAAAAAAAAGGATTTGACAAAACTGGAAAGATTCATACACGGCCTATAAGAATAATTTAGCATCTGGAAAACCTACTTCATAAAGTGACAGGATGAACCACAGCTCTTTGGTTTAGCCAAAATAAACATTAGAACAATGCCTGGGAAAAACAGCTTTTCCCTAGGAAGAACTTATCGTGATGAAGGGCTATAGCTTGGAGCAGCACATTTGCTTATTTCATTTGAAGAATGAGTAATTCGCAGTCCAAACAGACTAACCGACAGTGAAATCAACTCAGTTGCATCTTCATAAACAGTATGTTTTAGCCTAAGTAATAACTGTGAATGACTAGCTGTCATTTTATTGCCTATCTTATCTACCAAAATTAAGATATGGAGAACAGATTTCTGTAAATTTAATCAGGGAAAAATGAATATGTTCTGTGATTCTGCCATGCATGATCAACTTCAGTTTGTATATGCTTGAACTCTCCAGAATAGGAATCTTGGACAACTGATTCACCTGCTGTAACTATCTTCTTCACGGAGGTAAGGTAGTTTCCTAGGTCCTGATCATAGTCCCCTCAATAAGATTTGCAGTACCTCTATTCTTTCTTCTAAAGCCTAGGAAGTTAGAAGAAATCTATCTCAGGAAGAAAAGTTATAGGAAAAAAACGTCTAACTCTCATTAAAGGCAAATGGGAAACATTTGACTAGATCACAACAAGCTAAAGGACAGTCTGTTTAGAAATTTTCCTCGTACTTCCACTGTTCCCAACAGTTAGGTTGGATTTTGGCATTGGGATTCATTAAGTATGATGGTTTACCATCCTCCTTCAATATCGTCATTCCAATTCATATAGTACATATTACACTTTGAGAAATAGCCATTCACCACATGTTGTTTGTCTTCCCTTTGACAACATAATTGATTTTTTATGGAGACTCTCACATACATCACCTGGAGCATGTATTTGCCCAGCCATAAATGTTGTCTGACACTTACAGAAAGAAAAATCAAACCCTTAAGTTAAAGGAAATCTTAAATACTCTCTTTTCCAGTCAGCATATTTAGAATGATGAGTTAAATTATATTTGTTTAAAAACAAGGTAGTGATTCATGAACAGGATTGTCTTAAAAGTCGATTGCCAAGGTAGAAGGTAACTGTTTTGTTAATAACCTTACCAATCAGTTCTTTAATGTACACACATACAAAATAATTATATAAACACTATGCATTACAGCATGGTATGCCTTCACATCACAAGCCTGCAATCAGATTTTAGTAAGATGGATGCAACATTATTCTGTCTCCAGTGGCTTTCAAATTAAATTAAAGCAAAGTCTATAATTTTTGACTCACCTCCAAGACCACTGTCTCCTGCATGATTCAAGAATCAGCTAGTCAGAGCTGCCTTAGGGAAGACTGAAGTTTAAAAGATCCAGCTCAGGCTCTTTACCTTTACTTAGCTTTTCAACACAAGTGAGCTCTTGTAAATGCAGGAAATGTACTTCATGTATGGACCAATGTAAATATCTATTCTGCTCCTTAACTGTGCATGAAATTCCCAACTTTGAAACAACACTGATTTAATTCCTTCACTATTAGGCTGCCTACAGATTTTTGATGCATAAAGATACTGATAAGTGCAGGAAATTTTCCTTTTCCTTGTTTATGTAAGAAATTAAATTCTATAATCTTGTAAAGTCTTTGCATACCTCAGGTCTAAACTAACCCTCTGAAAATGAGTTCTCCTTCTAGTCCTTTCAATGATGTTAGTTGGCTTTTTTTCTGTCTGTGTCCCCTTATTCCTGGCCGTGCCTTCAACAGAGCTGTGATCTCCCTTGAATTCTCAGTAACAGGTTTTATTTCAAGGAATATGAATTAATGTTTTGAGTTTGTTTTGTTTTGGTTTTTTTTCATGTATCAAAGTGTACTAATGGCAATTTTGACCTTGAAATCTATGAAAAATTACCTCACAAATTAATGATTAAATTTCCTGTCCCTAGATGGCATGCATGAAAAAAAGAAAAATC
Source organism: Grallaria varia (assembly GCA_013396735.1). NCBI lineage: Eukaryota > Metazoa > Chordata > Aves > Passeriformes > Formicariidae > Grallaria > Grallaria varia. The sequence goes on from VWZG01003873.1 coordinate 374,198, forward strand.
TGTGGTTTCAAGAATAAGAAATACAGATTCAGAAATATCACAAATATTTATGAATAATGGGACCTGCTTCATCAGCTTCTCCTTAACTGTTGGATTAATGAGATGTCAATGTATCAAAAAACTTTTAATTTTTATACAGGAGTGGTGGTATGAAACATATGCCAAATAAAATGGAATGGAGAGAAATTTCCAGTTCTTTCCTGAATAAAACACTTTTTGTCAAAACTGCTAAAGAATTCTAGTATTTCTGCAAAGCAGTTAAAACTTCACACCTTTTAGAATTAAGTTCCTACTTGATTTAACAAGTTATCTTTTATCAATTCATTTCTTATAACCAAATGTCAAGCAGTTCATTTTGACCAGCTTCTAAATTTTATCATAGCTTTCATCCACTAAAAAAATGTTATTTAAGCTTTCAGTTCTGAGTTGGGATAAAAAATAGTTTGGGAATTATTTTTTTTTTTTAATTGTACAGAATAGGTCTTTTCCAGCCAGTTCTATAATGTGTATTTTTTTAATCTCAAAGACAAAATATCAGTGAGGGATACAGGAAAGTGAATCACACTGTCACTACCCATCTGATAGCACATATTAGAAAGACCATCTTTCATAACTGTGCTCTGAACCAGCAAGCACTGTGCAGTGAAACTTGTTTTCTGAAAGATTTCCAAATCTCACCAACCTAATAATTCCCTCCCTGACTGAAGAGGTTCATCCTGGGAATATGGAAAATAACTGTGCCATTTCCAGGTTTTAAGCAGCAGAAAAATGGAAGATGAAGCTGGAGGCTGCTGGACTCCCATTGTTTCTTCTCAGTGAAGGCAGCTTTCAGGGCACTGTAACTTTCATTGAGCTGCTATGGAGTCTAAGTGGCAGAAAAAGTGACACTCAAATGCTTAGCCCCAAAACAAAGGGGCAAGGTGGCATTTTGACAATCCAAATGACCTGCTTTCACCGAAGTCCACCTTACACCAGTCCTTCTAAAAGTGATTTTTCTTTTTAAGAATTAGAATAGTGCACCTCCTTGCTAAATAGTACACCACCTTCTCTGCTGTCTTGTGGCATTTCCACAAAGAATCTTCACCCCCATTACACTCACAGAAAGGAGAGATATACAAATAAGAGTACATCCCTCATTTTGTATCCTTCTGTCAGTCATGATCCTTCACAGTAGGTATGTCTGGCCTGAGCCATCTAACAGCAATGTTCAAATGTTTTCTGGGTAGTCACTCCCAGCAGAACAAAGCAAACATTAACTCAGTGCTACTTCAGTTTTCTGTCTCAGTATTCCCAGCTGAGAGATAGCATTTGCTCACTTTTCACAACTGGGATATTAGGGTAAATATTTGAAATTAGGAAAAAAAATTCTACCTCTGCTGCAGATATCAACATTCAACAAAAATGAGCAAACAGCAGGATAGGATTGGCACTCGGATTGGGTTTTATTCTGCATATTTTCTTTCAGATGAGAGGTATTTTTCAGTTTTGCTACAAGAGTAATGTGATTAAGAGCATATAAAATTGTGATGATGCTGATCTCAAAATTCATGTTTGAAACTGTTTAAAAGTAATTCCAGAAATCCCCCCAAACACAATTATTTTGCTCAATGGAAAAAAATCAACATCATTGAAACAGAGCATTTTCCAGTCTTTAGAGAGGACATTCAAATATATCCAAAAATATATTTTTAGAAATAAATTTTCTCTGTAAATGAAGATATTTTCATGGACTAGCACAGACCTTTTTGGTACATTATTTTGGTGTGGGGGTTTTCCTGCATATAAAAGATGAAAAAATGTAATCTAAGCTTCAAACAAAATTAACCTTATCTTCAAACATATTACTTTGTGAAAAGCAAATAGCAAATTTCTGACCATGAAACAATTGTTGTACCTAAAGGAGAAAAATCTAGATTCTAAAGGAAAAATCTCGTATAAGCACAATTTGTTCCAAGCAGCAGGTTTAGCATCAACTTTTTGCAGCTCTTTCATTCATTTCTTCATCTTATCCTCACAGACTATGACTACTTTTAATTTTGCTTTTATTTGGTAGCAAAAGATGTGAGAAAAAACAGTCTTGTAACCAGACACATTTGAACAAATAGGAAAGGAACTGTATGAAAAAACCCTTATCTGCAGGAGAAAAAAAGTTCTGCTTTTGTTATGCTTACCGGATTACATCCCAAGAATAAATGTGAACCACCTCTTTATATGCACTTATGATACATTTAAATAGAGAAAAGTGATATTAAACAGAGAGGACTTTGAGGATGAGTTTGATCCAATGTTTACCTGAAGAGCTGTCTGAAGAAAATGTCAACAAAGTGACTTGTTTCTTAAGACTATGTTCAAAAGCAAATTACACCTTTTACATAATATAATTAAAATTACCCCTTGCCACTCCCAATACTTTTGGCTTATTGTATTTCAATTGTATCCCTGTGCAGTTCTGTTTTTCCAGCATACATCACCTCTTCATTCAGCGTGGCAAAATAAATGGTTTCTAATACACAATGAAAATTGTCTTTGCAGTTATTAATTAATTTGGCTCCAGGCAAATTTAAAGCACAGATTCTCAGGGGTTGAACTTGTTTCTGACTAGGAAGGCCTGATCCAAATGTCAGTCTAGTCAACAGGAAGGTATTGAGCTCAAACAGGCTTTTAAAAGGAGCCCTTCAAATTCCAATGACAGGAAAAGAGAAAATTGTGCATACTTTCCTCTGATCTTTCAAAAAGACCAGGAATGCTTTCATATGGGAAATGGGGTGAACAGGCAGCTCTTTGTCTCTTTCAGCAACCAGCCAGCCTCTCCCTTGGTTTCTCCAACTATTTCCGATTAGTTGTGATGTCAAGTGGTTAAGCAAGAAAAGGCTTAGACAAAATGCCAGTGGTGTTTGAGCTGCATGGTCCATCTGCATTCTAACCATCACCACCCAAAAGCCAAAAGAGGTACAAATTTTCCTCTCCACACCTTCCTATGTACATTAGTTTCCATGGAGGTGGACAACAGTTACACGAGCTAAAAAGGATCTCTAACATGCTTGAGAAAACAGGGAACTAAACCAGGGGACTTCTCTCTGCCATGATACTTTGCTTCAGAGAGAAGCACAGGCCAAGCTCTCCTCTGCATTATTGACTTACTGTCTGTGAAGTTGGTTTAGAAAGTGAATGTTGGTTTAATTTTAAGGAAAGTTTGTTTAAGCTCTGCTCACATCACAGTGATGGGAAAAAAAAACCAAAACATCTGTAAAGTCAACTGAATGAATTAGATCTGTAGGAAACTCCAGCACACGCTGCATGCTTGTTGTAGCAATACATAAAGTTGAAGGGACTTGCTTCAGGCTTTAAGCGATAGGTCCTCAATAAAAGGAGTTTCACATCACTGTTTCCCTCATTCCTGCTCAGTCCTAGCTCTCTGCCATGCAGCATTAATGTGTCTGTTTGTGGGGGCACAGGGTGGCCTGTACTTCAGTACTGATAAGGCTTTTTGAGAAAACGCCCTCGTGGTGTGTGGAAAGGGTTGATATTAAATCCAGATTGGTTCGCAGTAGAGTCCCACAAACAATTCCATGCAAGGATGTCGGACAGCGGGGGAAGTTAATGGTGGTAATAATTCCTGACAAAGCTAAGAAAGGCAGAGTTGCAACCCAAAACTATCTAAGAATTGCAAAGATTTTTGAATGGCCTATTTAAAATACATAGTAAGTGAAGATGACCATTGTTTTATGAGAAATATCATTCATTACTTACATTTCCTATTGAAGGGATTGCAGAAACTTCCTCCTTGAAATTACAAGAGCTACACTGACAGCAGCCCTTGCTACTTTCTTATTTTCAGGGGTAAAAATTTACTTTTAATGGTTACTTATACACCTGGAGCCGTCACCTAGATTAAGTCATGATGCTAAATGTCAAAGGAGCAAAGCTTGCAAGAATTTCTCTTTTGTGTGTGTGTGTGTGTGTAATTTAACTCTGGAAGTCTTAAGTAAGGCTTTAACAACACAACTTCAGATCAACCTCCCAAAATTTTAATAATCCACTGCAAACACAGATAATTATTAAGTGCATAAGGAAAGATTCAAACAAGAAGCCTTTTATTGTGAAACTGTTGATTAATGGCAGGCTTTTTTTACACCAGATCAAGGATATCTCTAAATGGAACTGATGGAACTACCACAGCAATGAAATAACCAAGGTTTTTATGCCTCTTTTTTTTTTTTTCTCCACATCTGTTTTTGGAAGAGAGGACCCTTCCCCTCCTTAGAAATCCTTCACAGAAATCAAAGATCATATTTCAGAAGAGCATGGTTAATGCATTAGAATAATGAATGAATAATTAGATAATGAATGTAGATGGTCAGAACTACTGGAAGGATTGAAAGGAGGACTACTTTCAATAGGTGTTCAAGATCCTACTTCAATAAAAATTACAAAGATAAGAATTCAATAATTTTTTTCTATTTTGAAATGATACTTATGAATGTAAGACATTGAGTAGCGCAGTATATCTGGAATATATATAAGTAAACAAACAATATATTAAAACAAAAAATAGTTAAAAAAAAAATAAAGCAACCCAAAACTCTATTTTGCCTATTTACTCCATTCTTTTTCTTCAGCACTTGTGTAGTTTTTTATTTTTTAATGGTATTATAAAAAAAGTATCAGTTACTGCAAACGATAATCTGCGCCATAATCTTTGGAAAGTGCCCAGAACATCGGACATTGTCACATTTTGAAGAAATACCTTGTTCAATTTGTACTTTTCTATTCCATCATAAATACCATCTGTTATATTGTAATAAAATCTTTGAGTGATGTTACTTAACTGGAAAGCCTATTCATCATCATGACTAGACTATGCAAATAGATGATGGAATCACAAGGTTCCCAGAATCAGAGTTTAATGTTCCTTCACTGAAGTCCAGAGTTATATTGCTTTAATTACGCTATGAAGGAGCCTCAGGTATTAACAATGTACTACCTATCTTGTCCCCAGTAATAACGTCAGAGACAGACACATGTTGTACTACATACATCATTCCTTTCATCCTTCCTCACATTCAGCTCTTCTGTCATATGCTTCTCTTGCACTGATCATAGCATCTAGTCCCACTCCAACCCTTGTGTCCCTATTCCCTTCTTTCCAATGCACAGTAGAATGTTCCTCTGACTTCAGATTAGCATGCCATATGTTATCATCTGTTCCAAAGAGTGTCCATGAAAAGTGGTAAAAGTACGTATTTTCACTCTGTGAAGAATTAGACCTTGAGAATTCCCACAATGAATATCAAAGCATCCCATCTCAATGAAGAGAGGTGTAAAAGTTGTTCATAGCCAAAACTAGATGAGCCATCAAAAGCAGCCAGGAGATAAAATCTTATGGCACTGTGATGCATCAGTGGCATTATTTTTGACCATAATGTTATTCATACTTATTTGTGAAGGGAAGGCTGCACACTCAGCCATGCCAAAGACATCAGCTGGTACAGAATACTTTCACTACATGATGTAATTTAGAGTTATTTTTACTCTGTTTTATACACAGAAGTTTTAGATTAAACTGTTAATATATTGATGCCTTCTCATACAAAAGAGGTTGCAGTTATTTACCATCTTTCACCATCATGACAAAAATATGATTGCAACAATCTGCATGTAAACATAGCATTGGACAAGCATCTCCCCAGAATGGGATTTGAATAGTATGAAGTCTGCCAGAGAAGCATACTCGGTGTGTGGGAAGGAAAACCTGCTTTCTATTGGTTGTAATAAAGCCAACAGCATCTGCTGCTGTTCAGCAACATTGCCACCACTACTCATTCTCTTACCATTTTTCATTTCCAGACTGTATCCTGAGCCTTCCATTCAGCAGTTGTCTGTTTCAACAGAGGAAATGGGGTGACATCCTAAAACTCATCAAAAACCCTAATTCTGTAAAATTCATTAAATGGTGTATCATTAGACTGGTGAAACCTACTCTTAAGGCAGTATGAAATTCTAGTCGCTTATCGCAAGATGAACCCACTCAACTCTGCCAGTACAAGAAATAACAAAATCAAGTAAGCTTTTCCATAACATTTACCCTTAATCACATTCCTTAAGAACACTGGGTAAAAGGCTTAAGTGCTATCTCAAATAAATAAAAAGGGAAAAGTAATCTAGCACACATTTATGATTTTCTAAACACATGATGAAAGCAATTTAGTGCATATGTAACATAAATGTGTGAAGAAGATTCAAGGAGACTTTCCTTGCTCTCTCCCAAAACTAATGGCCAATGCAGAGCAAGCAGGGGGGTTCAGTATTCCATGAAGTGCTTGAAACAGGATGGAAAGTTCTGATCTCAAGGAGATAGGACAACTTGCATTCGAGTATTAGTTAGAATTGCATGTTTTCTAGTACCCAGTGGCTCAGATATTAAGCAGGAACACGTTCTGACTAAGCTGTAGTTCCAAATTATAATTTAGCTCTCATCTGCACTATGAATATCAGATGCTTTCTCACTACCCATTGATCCTAATATAGTCAAAATTATTATTCTACTTTAATACACTGATTGGCAGATAAAGAAAAATAAGTAAACATCAACTAAATTAAATTAAGGTCACTTAGGAGACTCCAGAGCAAGCATTTTTACCAATAAATAGCCCTAGATCACACACAATCCTGTGTTTCAAACTTTGTTTTTAACCATTGACAACATGATGCTTCTTCAGACCCACAGAGAATGAGAAGTTATTATTAAATAAATTAAAAGTTAACAAGTGACAGGCAAAACCCAACAGTATCAAACTACCATCATCCCTCTATCAGACCACATCAAAGTAGTTCAAAGGCATTCTTCTATGTCAAAAAATAACCTCTTACCTTCAGTATGTACAGCAGAAACATAGGTCCAGTTATAGCGTTTGACAATGTCCACCATAGCTTTTGCTTGCTGTGCATCAGATGGCACAACTCTCATAAAATACTTGAACAGAGTTTTGTCGCTTAGGTCCATGCTTGTGGCAGAATAAGCAATCTGAGGTATATTGAAAAGCTGCAACAAGTTCTGGACCTGAATAGCAACGGAGCTAGAGCCAGGTCCAATGACACCAACAATAGGTTTCTTGGAGTGGAAAGATGATGATGATCCATCCACACATCTCACCATGCCTTCCTCTTCTTCTGATGAAATAAGAGAGTCCCTTATAAACTCAATGCTCTGCTCCAGAGCCACAGCGGAATGCCAGCAGGAGTCCCTTATTTCACAGCCTAGAGTTATATTTGGCAACAGTGTGGGGTCCAAATTAATTCTATCAAGAGTATGTAGCATTGCCTCCACTCTTTGAATGCCATACTGTTCTCTTACCTCTCCACATTTCCTCTCATGAACCTTGTCAACAGTTGGTTGATGATGGACAGAGAAGAGAGCTCCAATAATAATATCACCAGGCATGTGTGCAACCACCCTTCTTTCATTCGCCTGTGCTGAAACCAAAATCCCAAAGTTCCCACAGACATCTTCCTTCAACAGCAGGATTGCAAGGAACAGCAAAAGGACCATTTTAGGAAATGGTTTAGGCTGGTAGAGACAACATGATGGAACAAAGTTGGAGAGCTGGTGAAAAGCAGTTATCAAATCTTTGGGATAAAAGGAGCACTCTGCTGATGCTTAATCAGGAGTTTGCATGTATTCTCTAAGGAGTCACCATCATCTCCGAGAGGACAGCTATGCAGAGATGCACATGTGGTCATAATCCTCATAACCTTTGAAAATTAATAAATAAGAGAAAGAGCCTTAAAATTATGTATAAAGTCACCTTTATAATCTCTTCTAAAATTGCACTTATTCTTACTGCTGTAGATGACTGTAACACATTGTCTCCTACGTACACTTGCTTTCATCATTTTCAAGCTAGAAAACTTTGTCTCACAGTATTTTAATCTTGACTTTACTCCTCATAGCNGGGAGATGTTTTCAAAGCACGAGAGACAGGCAAGTATTTAATTCCATAGAAGAAAGATGTAGCCATTTCCAATATGCATCTTCAAAAACAACTCCCTTTAATTTCAGACAGTTTCTATACCTCAAATACATATGTCCCACTAATATATTTTGGGCTGTACTGTATTATCAGCTACCGCACTGGGAAACTGCTGTTGACACACAGAGCTGTTATTCAAGTAATGCAAAATCTGTAAATCTATTTTTTCTTTGTAAGACACAACATGAAGCAAAATAACTTTTAAAATAAGTCAAGATTTAAAAAACTCGTTTTCATATTAGTATTTATATTTGTTTTAAGCAAAGGAACAGTAAT
>VWZG01003873.1:382981-399963 GCA_013396735.1 Grallaria varia
CTGCAAAATTATGGGACAGAGCCTGATCTCAGTTTTATTGACACAATTTTTTGATGCAATAAAAAAAAATTACAAAATATCCATACGTTTCAAACACCACCAGTCATTTCTAATCCATTACCAATTACTCTAAAACCACCTGGACACTGGAAAGTGAAAGAAACCCTTATCATAGGAAATCTACCTCTGTTTCTTCCGTGTTGAAAATCTCACAGTATTTTAATCTTGACTNACAACACACATTGACCAGATTTCTTGGTCTTGTGTCTATGAATTCAACAATTTCCATACAGGATATATGGGAAAGAGAGGGCAGCAAGGCCATTTTTATCTTCTTCACTCCAAAGAACAGCTGTTTGCTCTTCTCTGTCTACAGTGGTATCTATCAGTATAAAATTGCTGGCTAAAGAATGAGGCAAAGCTGAAGGTCTCCTTTATGTTTCTTGTTCCATAATATTAGCATGTATCATAGCTGGGGGATTTCTGTGGCCCAAATGCAGATTCTGCAACCAATAAAATTCGTGACATGCAAGGGAAAAGAAGGAGTCAGATGCAGACTGCAGTTGCTCCACAATGAGTGAACTTTCTTCACTTTACTAAAGCAGAAGTCACTTTGATTGAAACTTAAGAACACTGCTTATGTTTTACAATATTTGGCTTAGAACTTGAATTCAAAGCACCCTAAGTCAATGTTTTTGTGGGATTTCATGATGAAATTAAACAACCTGGAATTTATATTAACATGGCAGAGTCTGCCAAATTTTAATAGATTTTCATTTTTGTAATATAGATCTGGTTCTGTGGACTTTCTCTTGTGCTCATAAACTAATAAATCACATTATGGTTGAGGTGGGAAGGCACTTCAGGAAGTTATCTGGTCCATCTGCCCTGCCTACTGTATGTTCAACTAAAGCAGGTTTTTTAGCTTCATGTCCTGTCAGATTTTCTGTATCTTTCAAAGTAAATAATATCATTTTTATATATTTAAACAGAGTTTCCTGTGTTTCAATTTGTTCTTCTTGCCTGTCATCCTTCTAATGGATACAGCTGGCCATGTTATGTGAAGACACCATGAGAGTAATCATGTAGCAGATCACACTTTAAGCCAAAATGGCTGAGCAAAATGCTGATAGACTAAGCACACTAATTATATTTCCTGAAGAACATCTTCCTGAAGAGAATATGACCAGGGGAACTATTCAAATACCCGATTTTACTGTGCTTCTGTCCCGAGAGAATCACATACAAGTCACTCCACATTTTGATTACATTCTTTTACTACGAGAAGCTTATTATTACAAGTAGGATGAAGACTAAAACAAAATTAAGTAAAATTTCATAAGCCTCAATATAACTCCTATTTAAATTTTCGGGATAACTCTAAAGGGAATATGACATGTTATAGCCTTCAGACTGAGAACAGAGGTATCAGCAATATCAAAAGCAGTGATCTGCAATGGGAATTGTTTCCCAATTAATAATTTATCTTCTTTTACTTGTTTTCATTGATGGAGAGCAGGTACTGCAATTACAGTCAAATTTACTTTTCACACTGTTCGATTTCTTCAGCATTAATGGACTTATCCTAAATTTACTGCAAAATAGGTAAAATTAAATCAGGCACTTAATTACTGGCGTATCAAAGTTTCTAGTTTGTTTTAGTTATGGATCTAACTATAAGTTAATCTTGAAGTTACATGCTTTAACAATAGATGACAGACACTTTTGTCTCAGTCTTCTGGTGCACTCACTTCACACTTGGAGCAATTGCAGAACTAATAAGACAAAAAAGTAACTCTCCCTTTCTGTCCTTTTCTCAGTCTTGTCACAGGCAAAAATTTATGGGCTACTGAAATGACTGAAGACACAGATCTGATGAAGCACTCAGCATGTTCCTATATCCTCTGTTCTCTCTGGCAGTAAAAACTTCATGCCAGTCTCTGTCAGGAGAAATTCTCAGCTGTTCCCTTAGGGCAGAGTTCCAGATACTTCGTGTTGAGGTTTAACTGAGTAGAAAATGAGCATCTGTAATATTCCATGAAACATCATGCAAAATTTTCATTATTAGAAAAAAATCTAAACATTTCAAAATCATTTCAGTATCAAGTGCAAGTCCATCTGTACTGGCAGTCTGTCCAGACCAAAGGAAACAAAAAGAGTGCTAATATCTAAGGTCCCTAATTAAATCTTGATCAAAAATCAGACTATGAACAGCCGTTCATAAAGTGCTGATTTTCTGCTACATACGTGATGGAGAGTTTGTCCGTGGGGCACGTCTGACTGTTCTCAAGGGCTTCTGCTACCACAGGTGTATCTATGTTTAAACCTGAAGGATAACACCCTTTCCCGCTGTGGCTTACATTATTATAGCAGCGCCCACTAGTGACCTCAAAATGAAGCACCTGTCTGCTTTGCGATCTGAATCCTCTTGGCTCTGTGGTTTCTAACAAGTAAATCACGAATTCAGCAAAAGGAATTTTATTTATTTATTTATTTATTCTTTTCTACATCATAAAAAACCCCCAAAAAACCATACAGAAGTAAAAACGCTTTCATTCAGGTTTCTTCTTTGTTGCAATTTTGTAAGTTTACAGCCTGTTTATAGTCTCTGAATCTCCAGGAAGATTTAAATATTAAAATAAAATGTCAGATTACTGAATCATGGAACAGGACTGTGACAGAGAGAGAACAAATGGTCCAATTCAACAAAACATTTAGGAATATGTTCAGTGCTTATCAGCTGAAGAACACTATTGGTCAAATATCTGCAAAGACTGATGTAAACTTTAAGGTTCTCCTTAAAGGATTTTCAGGATCAGAAGAATCACAAAAACTAACATACTTAAAATCCATTCATTTGTAGACAAAATTTACTTGTATGGTATGTGTGTATAACTTGCAGCCATGCACCTGCTGATCAAATGTTTTCCAGGCATTCATTTACAGTAAAAACCGCAATTAATTTAAAGTCCTCAGATACAAGATAATCTATGTTGATAGGGATCAAATCAGTATATCCCAAGGAATTAATGTAGCAAGAAGCAACTGAATTACTGGCCCAGAGTCAGTCATGTCACTTATCTCACAGTGAAGATCTTTCAGTAGCAAAACATGGAACAGTCTTAGAAAAACCATTACCTAAAGAGAGAAACCTCTCAGCTCATCTCAGTTGGGACCAATGTTAGGAAAAAGCATGTACTCAGGATGCTAAGCCTTGCTGAGTTCTGCTGACTATTGGCAATGTAAACTCTAAATATTGGGTTCAAGCTATTCTGGCAATCTATCTCCCAGTGCTCAGGGGAGGCTCACTATGCAGAAGGTCCCCCATGCCCATTCCTCAGAGATAACTCACTTTGGTCAAACAAAATCTGACACACTCAAGAGGTCATTATTGGAAAATTGTGATATATAAGACCCCTGTTCTGTTTTGAGATTTCTACTGCTGTCTGATTTTTCTGTTCACTAAAAAAAAAAACAAACACACACACACAAAAACCAAAAACAAAAAAACCCCCAAGGATAAAAAAAATTGGTCATTACATTATCTGCTCTGTGTATTCCAGTGGGCATAGATCAAGCTCTTTGATAAAGAAAACAGCCTTATACAAGAGGAGAGACTATGAAGCAGTTTTCTATCATTCCAATTAGAAATAGAAACAAAATTAAGCAGCAAGGAAGAATTTTCACCGTTTGCTCAGAACAGTCACCGAAAATAACAGACTAGTGTGCTGATCTCATGTCTTCATAGTTAATGAACAGAGAATGCTGTCATTATCAACGAGATCCTTAGCAATATCAAGAAGTTCTTCCCCATGTTATGTCCACACACACACACACATACTTTCTGGTTGATGAAATAATTCTGGTGTTAATATGTAGGTGCTTATATTCCCAGGGAAACTTGCAGTTATCTCTGCAATTTCGCCAAATGCACTACTTACTGTTGTTGTTACCAAAAAAAACAACTATACCACATGATGCAGAAACTAATAACTCAGGTGTGTTTCCATCTGTAATCCTAGACATTTTATTAATTAATAAAACTGTAGAGACTGGATGAGCTGATCAAGGAAAAAGCAATAGCAGTTCCAAAAAACATTTTTCAGCAAGTCGCAACAAGAGTGTTTATAATGGCATTCCAGCACTGCCACTATGCCAAAAACACCGTAGCTATATCAGAAAATAAAATTACAAAAAAACCTATATAGAGACCCTAAAAAATACTCTCTGAACATTTGAAATAATTATTAACACTGTGATTGTGTAACATAAAAATTGACACATAGTCAAGGTATTTGAGAATTTGCAAAATGTTGGCATGTAATAGAAATGTTTAGTAATATGGTTTATAAAAACAAACAAAACCAACCAAGCAAAACAAACAAACAAAACCAAAAAAAACCAAAAAACAATTAATAGGGAATTTAAAGAGCCTGGCAATTAACTCCACTATACATCTTTCCCTTTCAGGATTTAGAGTGGTGTATATTCAAGATGTTCCTCTGCCACTTCCGAGATGACTCCCTACTTTGCCCTCAAGACTAGAAGAAGGAAACGTCCTGGCTCCCACTTCACCCGGTCATCCCCCTCCCCACCACCGGAAATTGCTTCTCAGACAAGAGATCGAATGGCAGTGGGGCTGCCTGGGGAGCCCCAGCGTGCGGGACAGCGCTGCCTGCGGGCAGCGGGCAGCTGCAAGGCAGGGAAGGGGAGGCGTGCGGCGGACAGCGGACGCTGTCCCTGGTGCTGAGCACCGCCCGCCGCCGGCTTTCGCCTCCGGGCAGCTCTACGGCAGGAGAAGACAAAAAAAAACCAATCAACCTAAAAATCATCCAGTGGTAAAAATTGCCTTGGTGGTCACATTTGGCATGCAGGATCGCATTTTTACAAATGAATTAAATAGATAGAGCTGGGTCTTAGAGGAAACTGTTGGGCAAGGTTAACTCCCAGCATAGCTACCTGCGCTGCCACAACTAAGTGGCTGTGCATACAGATGTATATGTGTTCAAGCACGCTGGTTTTTGAGTCGCTGTCTCCCTGCTCAGCTGGTGGTATTGCTGTCCCTCTCAATCCATAGTTAATCATTTTTGCACGTGGAGACATTAGCTTTGATTATTAAATAAGGAGCAGACGGGGCTTGCCAAGCAGAGCCGAGTGATTTGTCCCAAGGTCACACAGAAAAGTCTATGGCTGAGCTAAGCCTGGCTGTCCCTGGAAAACAAATGCATCTCCGTCTATTCCCATTATACCTCCCTAGCAAGATAAATCCTCACTTGTAAACCAAAGGACTGTATCACACACATCATCAAGCCCAGGTATCACAGTACCCCGATCCCCAGCACCCCACACATATCCTGCTCCTGGGGAGGGATCAGTGCCTATTTCCCGCCAGCACCCCGACCCCCTGATGCCCTAGCAACCCCTAGAGAGGTACCACACCAGTTAGCTTGCTGGTCCCCCAGGAGTTGTTCCGGTCCTCTAGCAACCAGGGCACTGAGCAAAAGCAAGGGTGGGGGGAGGGGATTGGGGAGAAGAGCCTCTCCTGCATCCACAGGGTTTCTGTCCACAATCCAGGGCACATAAATATGCTCCCCCCCACCCTGCTCCGCCCCCCCTAACATTACCTTGTCCGTGGCAGCAAATGCTTCTTCCCACAGTGGCAGCCAAATGGTCCTTTTAGTGGCAATAATCAAGACAGGTAGGGTTAAGCATCTCCTATTTTCAGCCACGGCAGAGATAGCACTCCTCACACCGACCTTCTGGAGCTGAATAATCCTCAAATGCCTCTGCAAAGATCACCAGCAGGTGAGCCCCACTGGGCTAGCATTGTCACTCCTCCAGCTATAGGCACATCCTGTTTTCTTCTGATCACAGGCAAATACTGAGGACCGAGTATCCTACCCCCGCGAACGCATGCACATACACACACGCTATGCAACACGCTGTTCTCTCAGCATCGCCCAAATCTCATTTGCAAGAGGCGTAAACTGTTCCTGGATTTAAGGGAGGGGGAATGCATGAGGAGGAGGAATAAACAAACGATCAAACAACAGATGGGTCTTTGCTCTCTGCTACCATAGCCTTAGTCTTCCTAAATACTTGCTGCAGCTTGACCCACCTGCAAGCACCTCCACCCTTCCTCACATATGCACGGCAATAACCTCTCTGCGTTTATTAGGGGCTAACTGCGTTCTGCCCCGAGAGGAAATCTCTTCAGGTGCTCTGAAGGTTGCAAAGTGCCCCTGCAAACAATCTCCCTCCCGCACTACTCTGGCAAGTAAGAAAGCGGTGATCGATTCAAAGCAGCAGCGTCCGAACGAAAAAAAAAAAAAAAAAAAAAAAAAAAAAACACACAAAAAAAAAAAAGAAAAAAGAACCACACACACAAAAAAACCCGTTTTTAAAACCGAGTCGCAGGGAACAGTTTACCCCTGCAGTCTCGGCCAGCGTTTGTGAAGTGTCCCCGCCGAAGTTTGCAGTCCCCTGCAGTCGCGGTGCTGGGGGCCCGAGCGCTCCGCTGCCGCACCTGCTGATCCGGGCTGGGGGGCCGGGGGGCTCTTCGTGCTGGGGAACACCGGGCTTCAGCACAACTTTTTAGTGCCACCAAGTGGCATAGATCCCTCCAGGAAACCAAGCAGCCTGCCAGCTCTGGGCTCTGCCTGCTGCTTTCTGGCAAGGAGAGAGAGGGGGATGCGAGAGTAGCGACTACCTCACTACACACATACGCAGACAGAGATATCAAGCAGAAACGAGGGACTCTTTGCCCCTGGAAGGACAGGTTGTCCTCTCCAGCCCTCTCCCCTTCCCTTGGCTGGAGGGCAATAGCATCGGGCACGGCGAGACGAGGACAGATATCCCTGCCAAGGGCAGACCGAGTTGCCAGCTCTGCTGGCGGGTTGTGCCCCCTCTCTCCTGTTCCCTGCTGGCTGCTCCCTTCCCATTCCCACGGCAGGTGCCACCTGCAGCCACCCCTTCCTGTCGGGCTCCCTTCCCTCCGACTCCCCGGGCTCCCTGGACCCACAGGCGTCTCAGTTCCCCGACAGCCCCCTGCCTCCGCACCCAGCATCCCTGGACCGTGTCTGCAGACCTGCTGGCAAGCTTCTTATTTGCCTGCCTTCTGCCCACAAGCTCGGTATCCTCCGGCCCTTCTGCTTCCCCACCCTCCCACGACCCCCACAGCAATCGTCTCCCGCGCTAACTACCTGCTGCCCGCACATCTACCTTCCCTTGGTTAACCCCTCCCTCTAGAAGCCAGCCGACCCTTTACCTTCTCCTCCGGTGTCACCGCATCCTCCCAAATCTTCCCCCCTCCCTCTCTCCCCCGTCTCCCGGCTCAGCCCCACACACCCGGCTCCTGCTCCCATTCACACCCAGCAGTCCCGCTTCTCTCCCGCCGGCTGCACCGCACTGCTCCTTTCCTCTGCCCGTGGTGGGCTGCGACCCCCGACACAGGGCCGGGCACGACGGCTCTGAGCGTGGGGTGGCGGGGTGTGGGCACGCGTGGGTGGGTGGGAGGNNNNCGAGGTAGCCTAAGCCCTAGCAAGCTCAACATCTCTTCACACTCCTAATGCAACAACAAACACCAAGGAACCATCATAACACAATGCCAGACAGAGATCACCTCTTTATTCAAAGCTATTCTTAGCAAATAAATAAATTAAAATTAAATAAATAAATAAATAAATAATAAAGCAAAAATGCCATTTAAGTAAGAGCTGATCTGGCATTTAAAAGACTCCTGGGTCCGAGCATTTACCAAGCTGTATTTGTAAAGAAGGATTAGCTCGTGCATCCATTTTCGAGAATTAACAGCCTTTCTCTGCCGCTGCTCCACAGCTTGACACTCCNCCCCTCCCTCTCTCCCCCGTCTCCCGGCTCAGCCCCACACACCCGGCTCCTGCTCCCATTCACACCCAGCAGTCCCGCTTCTCTCCCGCCGGCTGCACCGCACTGCTCCTTTCCTCTGCCCGTGGTGGGCTGCGACCCCCGACACAGGGCCGGGCACGACGGCTCTGAGCGTGGGGTGGCGNCAAGGAACCATCATAACACAATGCCAGACAGAGATCACCTCTTTATTCGAAGCTATTCTTAGCAAATAAATAAATTAAAATTAAATAAATAAATAAATAAATAATAAAGCAAAAATGCCATTTAAGTAAGAGCTGATCTGGCATTTAAAAGACTCCTGGGTCCGAGCATTTACCAAGCTGTATTTGTAAAGAAGGATTAGCTCGTGCATCCATTTTCGAGAATTAACAGCCTTTCTCTGCCGCTGCTCCACAGCTTGACACTCCCTGCTGGTTCCCCCCTCTCTGGGTTACTGCTTAAAATATTACCTTTTTTTTAAAGCAACTACTGAATGACCCAAATCCCAGCTGCTACTTGATGTAGCTCCCCCAGTGCAACCGCATTGTCACATCCAACCTGCACTGTGTCCTCCTCCACACCCCTGCCCCCTTTGTGTTAACAACTTAGCAACTTTAAATTGTGGAATAGAGGAAGAGGGAGAGTCTTGATATGGCTCCACTCATGATCCTAATTCCCTGTGATCCCTTTATTGCTGTTTCTCTTCCAACAGATTACTAGCTTGACTGCTTCTTTCATCCCAAAGTGTGAAGGATAGAGATCCCACATGTCCTTACCAGGTGTGGAGCCTGGCCTCTTTTTCCTTCATATCCTACTTCAGTTCCAGCCTAGGGCTGGCTGACACCTCATCAGATGATACCTGTTTCACACCCTTGCCTGGCTCTCCTGGTTCCTTCAGTCACTGAAGCTCTGTCAGAGACCAGTTTTGAAGCACAGGACACTGCAGCTATGTGTGTACCTGTGACTGTACCTGTTTGTTCCCTATGCGCAGTTCCAAGAGCTGGTCCTTGAAGAGATGAAGGCAAGTTATTACATGAGAGGGGAGATCCCATTAGTTACCATTCCTGACCCTTGGGTTAGGAACATCTTTTCTCTTCCTCTCTATACCCCTAGTCCTCAGACATTGTCTTTCCCATCAGCTGTGGACTGTGAAATTGCTAGCAGGTCAGCAGCTTGAATACAGAGAAGAAGAGGGGACATATATTTGTACAGTAAACACATCGCAGAAGGAGAGGAGGGATGTGTCTGCAGAAAGGAAAGGTGAGACCAAAAGCGAAGTGGCATTACTGTGCATAGAGAGCTCAAAGGAATAAATGTTGGGGGAATCAGAGAGGGAGGGAGGTGTCATTGCTTTATTGGGCTGTCATAGCAGCAGACTGTCTTCCCCTGGGACTGTGTGTGATAAGGGAGTCAGAAAGCAGTCGCATCTCATTGCCAGCAGAGACAGCCAGCTGGCTGACAGGATGGTGGATGACCCACAGCAGATGAGGGAGATGATCCCCACACAAACAGGACACACAGAGTTGTATAGAAGCAATGGGGGTTACAAAACAGTTCCTACACACACATCCCCAAGGACTCCCCTGAATCACAGCTCAGAGTCAAAGTTCACTGTGCCAGATGTTTGTAGCAGCTGGATCAAAGATTAAAGGAGGCAAACAGAGTGGATGGGAGTGGCCATGGCACTTACATTCCTAATACCTCTTGCTGACCCTTTAAATAGAGTCCCAATAAATACATATATATATAAAAAGTTCTTTTCCTTTGCTCTCTTCCTCCCCTCTCCCCCCTCTTCCATTTCCATAATTTTACAGAACCCATAAAATTAATTGCTGTCTTCTCCACTGATGGTAGAATAGTTTTCCCCTACCAAGAAATTTCACCTACTATTTTGCCAATATTTTTAAAGTTAGTAAAATGAAAGCTTCCTCTACCTGTTTGCAACACCACTAGCAAAAAATAAATAAACCAGCACCTGAATAAGGAGACAAAATGACTACATTTTATGAGCCTACTATTGCTAACATTCATTACTTCTGTGACAGTAGCACCTATATATCTTGACACATTGGGCAAGGCTGAACATGTTCTGTATCTCTGCACTATGAGGAGCTCAGGCATACAGAAAATTGCAGGGGTAAAAAGAGAATGAGTGAGTCTCCAGGTATGATTAGCGCCTCTAAAGAGCAAGCTAATGCTTTCAGACTGAAAATAGGGAGGCTAATGTAATACTAATTAAGATTCTACTCAGTTCCAGAATGAATAAACCATGTGGGACACAGGAAGCACAACCAAAGACAGAATGCGGATAAGAAGGTGTTGCATGGACCAAGATAGGCCAGCTGCCTGCTTTCTTGCAAAGTAATCTCTAAGACAAAAANAGATGGAGCAAGGTGCACCCTGCTTACAGTTCATGACTTCATTAAAATCAAGAAAATTATTATTGCTTCCCAAGCAAATATCATAATGACCAGTCTATTATGCAAAAGACTAAAAAGGTGGCAAGTATGTTATGCAACATATTTTAAAAGAAAATAGTAGCCCAATAGGGTATAATAATAATTCAAGAATTCTTATCTTTAGCTGGTGTTGCTCTTCCAACCTTGAGGAATGCAAGGGCCTGACTTTTTATTTTGTAGAGATTTACATATAAACTTCATATTCTCTTAAGAGCGAACATAGGAAATTTGTCTTTTGTAGGGTGTAGTTGATGTGATATATCTGAAACATTTTGTGTAGGATGACAAAGGAGACATTAAGATGTGTTCATTCCTTTGCATAGATTTTAGAGTGAACCTATTCCTCAGAGGGGTATCCATTTTACCTGTGTGCTTTCAAGGAATCCGTGACTAATTTTTGATTCTTGGTTGTGTATAGGTATAAAGGAGACTCTGAAATATCCAACACTTCCAAAACTGCTCCAGTCTGTGCAAGGAATCCAACGTCTGCTCTTAGTAGCTGGGAAAAATCAGGAATCCCAAACAGAACCCATCACTGAAGCTTCTTCAACATTACTGCATTTACTCAGTCCCTGAGTAAGGATTCTTTCCTTAGATTTAGATATAGGTTTAGAATCTGCAATTGGGAGTGCCTATAAGCTCTTGTTTGGTTTGACCCTTATGCTCATCAGTGGAAAAGAGGACATGAGAGAGGAAGAAATAATACAGAGCGTTGAGGAGGATGCTTGCAAGAGGAGTATAAACGGGGAACATGAAGACTTACATATCAGTGGAGATTTATGTGAGTAACAGGGTGCATCAGATGTGGCAAATACAGATCTCCTCAGATTTACCCACAAGAAATTATTTTAGGAGATTGAGACCAGTTTGCAGGGCATCTGAATAAAATCTAATGCAAAATGGTTGAATATACTCTAGGAAATTTTTCTGTGTATTCTCCTTGTAACTCCTATACTGCTCTTTCTAGAGAATGAATTTCCTGTCTGAAGTGGCTGTACTTGCCAAAATGGGTAAGTAGAACTTTTGCAACATTACAACTTTCTTTCATATTAGTAGTATTCAGGGTCACTAAGTCCAACTGAGGAAGTTTGGTTTATATTTACCCTTATGAATAAAGGTAATAGTCCTACATTTCAAGGTCAATTTCACATTGTTTAAATTATTATAAGTATTTATTTCAACATCATAAAAATAACAAAAATGTATGGCATTTATGTGATTACTTCTTGCTTCATTTGTTATTATTTCCACCTGCTTTTAGTATGTATGCATTTTATGTCCAGCTACCTTCTCCTGTGCTATTCTAATCATTGGTTTCCACCAAAGAATTCTAGCACACTCATCGAGAAACTCAGAATTGGTGTGTGAGGATCTTAATTAAATGCCATCAACTTGCACACATTGAAAGGAGAGCTTAGGGTATAGACAGGCCTCCCCACTGAAGTGTAAAGAAATACATGACTCATAAAAAAAAAAAAAATTCAATTACACTAAGGGTCACAGGAAACTCCACACCTCGCAATTATGTTTTTGTCTCTGCTGAAGAAAGTGGTTTGGCATTTTCATGTCATTCAAAATTTGACACTGGTGCTCCTATTTCTACTCCACGATTTCCAATCTGAGTGGAGGAGTGCTTCTAATGAAGGATGAAAGAATGGAATCTCCAATTATGCTGCTGTATATTACACTGTCTTCTCTCTGCAGTAAAAGCAGGGTACTGAATGAGTAAAACTCAACTGATAGGTTCCTTCGGGGTTTTGAACTCACCCTTGTTTACCCCAGACTGTCATCTTCAGCTGAGCAGCAGGGAGGGGATGGGAATGGAATTGTTACATTGTGAAGTCCCCAAACTTACATGAAGGGAGGTCAGATCTGTGTCACTGTTATTCGTTCATGTGAATACAAGGCAGAGAAGTTCTTATATCTGAAATGTATTCTTCCATTCTTCCATTAGGACTTTACTCATTTCATGCTGTTGACCACAGCTCTTTGAGTGTTACTATCCAACCAAATCCTTATCTATCTGTCAAATCCATGCCTATCCAATTTAGAGACAAAGATGTCCTGAAGGGCAGCGTCAAATGCTTTGCACAAGTCCATGTAGATGACATCGGTCACTCTTCTCTCATCCACTAATACTATAAGCCTGTCATAAAAAGCCACCAGATTTGTCAGGCATGATTTTGCCTTAGTGAAGCCATGTTGGCTGTCACCAATCACCTCCTTACTTTTCACGTGCCTCAGCATAGAGTCTAGGATGATCTACCCCATGATCTTGCCGGGCACAAAGGTGTGACTGACTGGCCCATGGTTCTCCGTGTCTTTGCATATTCCCTTTTTGAAAAATAGAGTTGAATTTTCTTTTTTCTGTTCAGTGGAAACTCCACTGGACTGCCATGAGTTCTCGAGTACATATGTGAGGCTGCTCCTATCTGTCTAAAGAAGGCCTCATCTACTCAGTTTTCCTGGTAGGAAGCAGACTCCTACTACAATGTCACCATGCCCTGCTCTCCCTTTCATCCTCATCCATAAGCTCTTGACTGGCTCTTCCATTCCCAAGTGGAGCTCCATGCACTACAGCTGGTCGTTGACCACTGTGGACAACTGCCCTTTCTTTGGTTGGAGAGCCACTCTCAGGACTATCCTGTGTGGGTGTAAACAGAACAGAGTATAAACATGATGAATTCCACCTGAACAGAAGTCTGTCCTCTAAATGAAAGTTGCAAAATGTCACTGCAATGCTCCATGCTAATCACCTTACTGGGGTATTTCAGCTGAAACACTTTTATTTCTAGCTATTCTTGGCCAGCTGATTCTTCCTGCTGACACTGTGATATGAATCCCCTTCCCTCCATGAACAAAGGAGATTGGCAAAAGACTGGGAAATATGTAGCACAAAACAACCTTGCTCCAGTAATAACACAGACTTAGAGCAGCACATGCCTGCTTGGCAGTTCACCTACCACAGAAGGTGACTTGGAGCCAGCTCTGCCTCCTTGCTTGTAGCTATTTCTGTGCAAAATGTCAGCTGGGGAGAAGAACCTGTAATGGTGGCAGGGGTCATAGACACAAACTAATTTCACTGCCTCACCTTCCTGCAGGACACCAAAAAGAGAGAAAAAGAGAAATACTGTTCTCTAGAGCCATCACTAACCAGACATGCTATATTTGGTGTATGTCTTTAAATTATAAATCCCCAATATTGCTTTCCTAGGTAAACAATTACTGGAGTTACCATAGGAACACTGAGTGGACAAAAAAAAGTATTTGTATTTTGAAGATGACTACTTTTTTGAGACCCAGCACTGTGAATGGCTGCTGTTCGTGTATTTACAATTTCTGTCAAAATATGTTTCTGCATGGCCCATCGAAGAAGCAGGTGCACTTCAATTTTTTATTGGCATAGATTCATGCTCTCTAGTTTGTGAAATCCTTTTTTTGTTTGTTTGGGTTTTTTTCATTCCAGAAATAGAAGAGTTTGATGAAGAAAATTAGTAGATAAGTTACTTTGAATTGTAATTAAATACCAAATGCAGTTCCTTTCCCTTACATATTGCTCTCTTTTTCCCTTATGTAAATCTATCTACACAGCCATCTAAAAATTTTGCTCTGTCAAAATGCAAATTTCTTACAATAGCCAACTTTTCCTTATATAAAAAGATATATTTTTTCTTCCTTTGACTACCAATATCCACTAAAAGAAAACACAACATAAAGAAAAGCTGCTTTGTTGTTGGATCATATATGACTAGATACCTTAGGCTGCTTTATTAAGACAAAAACACAGTTGAACAGCCATATTCAATTTATACTTCGGGTTCCTCCAATATCTCCTCTGGTTTCTTCTTTCAAGGTCAAAAGAGCTGTGCTGTGGTAGCATGACAAATGAATAATCTGATTTCAGATGGATCAAAATCATTGACAGTAATGTGTGAGCATGAATGACCTGAGTATTAAGAGTGGGTACACAACGAACCTCTCCTTATCAGATACAGGCTACTGTAATGTGATATCCTCCTCTGGTCATCTCTACTTCCTTCCTAATCAATGGATAGGAACTACCAATGCAATTACTGTCATCCCTAAGAAGTCTTCAAATGAATGTGCCTTAAGACTGGACAGTTTTTG
Source organism: Grallaria varia (assembly GCA_013396735.1). NCBI lineage: Eukaryota > Metazoa > Chordata > Aves > Passeriformes > Formicariidae > Grallaria > Grallaria varia. The sequence continues at coordinate 397,435 of VWZG01003873.1, forward strand.
AAAACAAGACTAACCGAGGAACAGATACCAGCCTTACAAACTCTTAGAGTTTGTTAGTATGAACATATGACGCAGCTTTTGTAAAAAAGGAAAAACTGCATTTAAAAAGTGCCTGGTTAAGAAATTGTCAAGACTCAAGTATAAGCTTCTTTTTGGGGAGTGAGGGAAACAACCATCTTTTTTCCCCATTAAGGGCTACTAGCTGAGTATGAAGTTTAAATGTTCACTTCTCTGTTTTTCTGTGTTTAAGCATCAGGCTGTGCATTAAAGCAGCTCAGAGACATGGTGTACTCCAGCATACTCTGCATTTATTCATTTGTCAAACCTACCCTACTGTACATATTTCTAATGTAGCTACTCCCACAGCATTGAGCTGACAGAAATGCTTATCACAGTGCAGTCCCACTGAGATTCCCAGTATCAATTCTGACCTGAAGAAGCCATGTGAAAAATCCCACTGTGGCCCCAAGAGGTTCAGAGAGATAATTTCAGGCTTAGATAGGATGAAAAAAATAAAGAAATAAATGGTTAGAATTCTATCTCTGAAGAAGTTCTCATGGATGAGCACCTGGATGATCTCTGAGTGTAGAAGAACTAAAAAAGTATAAAGAATGAGTAAGAGAACAATGAAACTCTTCTTGCAAAACGTGTTTTGGCAGAAAGAATGTGTCTTTCCATTCATTTTTTTGTACTAGCAGCTCTACTCCACGTAGATAAGAAAACTGCAGTGCTTCTCCATTTTTCTAGCAGATCTCTAGAGCAGGCCAAATGTTTGCTTTCCCTGCTTCCCACAATTTTCTTAATGGTAGTGGTTTCTTCCTAAGACAAAAAAATAAATAATAAAGAAAAGCAAGCACTCAAAAAACTGCCATTCCCTGTTTACTTACTATGAAGCTGGAGTGAGGTGAAGATGGGCATTGTTAAAGCCATGCAATAACCAAATCCTGCACTAAGATAGAAAAATACTTCTTCTTGTATAAGTAGATTTTTTTTTTAATAGGCTCCAACCCAGTACCCTTTGGACAAATAGCATAAATGAAAACAATGTGAAATAATAAGCCATATCTAAGAAAGAGGAACATCTTGACCTCTCCAGTGGCTGGTAGAAAACCACCAGTGGTTATAGGTAATGCCAAAACTGCAGTAATGTTTTTGCGTACATTACTGCAAGGAAGGCAAAGAGGTATTGTTTTAAGCAGGGATAAAACATTGTACTGTGCAGAAAAAGGAACCAATTCACAACACTCACTCACACAGATGAATTTCACATATAAACTGGCCCAAAAACATTGTTTAGTCCACAGGTATAGTAACCTCAGTGGAGGAAGAGGGAAAAAACCTCTCATAATATGATCAAGTTTGTTATGGCTGTGTTTGAATAGACGATTCCCTTCTGAGTTGATGTTAATATTTTCCCGGCAAAGAGCTTCTGTTTGTTAAGCTTTTTAAAAATACCGATTTTACTCTGATTTCTTGAGACTGTACTTTTGTTTACAAATAAAGCAACATGATTTTACTCATATGAAGTTTAACATCTTTGAAATCAAGAATGTTAAAGCTTTGCTGATGCCAAGGAAACCAATTGCACAAGACATATAAGCCTAGATTTTTTTTCAGTTTTGGACACAAAGCATTTGCAACCCCTTTGCGACTGATACTCCTGACATTATGCTTTCAGCAGCAAGAGGACAGCTGTGAATTCTCTGGAAATACCGTTAATAATTTCCATCAAAAAATTAATATAAAGAAAAGAAGCTGAGTTTGGAGGAAGACTGTAAAATAACTTCAGAGAGTACAGTCAATTTGGTAATGACTTGCTATATTAAAAATGTTATCAAGAGTGTACATTGCCATATTTACTTAGTGGTCACATTCAAGAATTTCTTCCGAAATGTAACGTGTTTGTTGCTTGTGTTGACTGAAAACAAATTAATCCTGTAGCCAGAAGTGAGTTATTCAAAGATTGCTTCTGGAAAAGATAAAGATTTTTAAAATACTATTAGAAAGACCACAAGAATCACCTTAGCTTGTCATTACAACCTAAGAGTGCTATCAGATCAATCAGTGTGATAGACAGTATTCATCACAACTCACTTTGGGCTTTGTGATATAAATTCATTATCGTTTTCCTGCAACTCTGCTCATACCAAGATGCAATATCAAAATGCAATTTAACAGATCATATTCACTTCAAAAATCATGCCCCTTGAGACACAGAACTTTGCTCTGTTGCAGTCCTGTAAACTGCAGTCCTCCAGGGTTTTAATATCACAGCTGTCCATGTAAATTAAGTTTTATGGGTTTGCTACCATTTGAAAGCTCTGTAGATTACCATCTTGCTGTGTGACCTTTTCCTGAACCTGATAAAATAATCAGGATTTTTATTCAAGTAGGAAAACAAAATGAGAAGTAGTTAGCTACAAATATATTAGAGCTTGCCTTCTCATCAGTTTCATGTCATCCCCTGATTTTTGTTGAGATGTCAATCTTCCAATTTTTTTGTGATTTGCTTTTCTTTTTTTTTTTTTT
>VWZG01003873.1:400012-418771 GCA_013396735.1 Grallaria varia
TTGTTGCGTTGGGTTTTATTGTGGAGGAGGGATAGTTTGTGCTAAAATCAATTTACAGAGAAAGTATGAAGTGGAAAAAATTCAAATGGACCCTCCAAGAAACTCCTCCCCTTACACACACACATACCTCAGATGTGGCAGGTGCAGATAACAGTCTCCATGGACATCAAGGTTAAGAAGTAGTTAGCACATCTTCCCTTTGTAGACCTGTGAATTCCACCTCACTTTACCAGATAGAGCACAGAAATTGCTCCAGCCTTCATCTAAGCCTAAAGAACATCTAGAGAAGAACATGTGAAACTTTGGAATTAGACTCTTGCTTATAACCAGGATGAAAATACCTATAAATTAAATCAGCAGACTTAATCTTCCCAAATTAAGATTATGAAAATGTCTGTATAGTGAAATCCTACCAGTTTATCCACTATGGTTAGGATTATTCAGAAAACAAATTATTATTTTTACTTAAATACTTGCCTTCATTGGAGTAGAATACATAGCAGGAGTCATCACTGATTTGTCTTTCAGTGGATATGATGTCAGAGAAGTCAAGAATTTCTGACAACAAAAAGGTTTTAGTAGACCTTCCAAAAAAATCCTAATTTTTAAGTAAAAGCTGTTATAGATAGTAACAGGAAACAAAAATTTAATTTAATTTAATAAATGAAATACAGCATTTCAGGAATTCAGGAACTCTTGGCATATTTCAAAATTTGCTGACATCTGAAATACTAGAAAGAAAAGAATGAACTAACAAAAGTCTAGCAGTATACTAAAAGTCTTTTTTTATTTTTCACGTTACCCTTTACTGTCTCCTGCAAAGGACAGTAGCATAAAGCAAATATCTTGATGGCTTTTTGATATTCAGATACTCCAGAGAAAGAAGACATACTTGGATGATATTTTGCTTTGACAAGCTTTCAATGCCTACATGAGAAAACAAGGTTGGATCTAGAATGTCTCCAGCTTCATACAGATACAGATTCAGAAAGGCTATCAAGAAAGAACATCTAAAAGGCCTTCTAGTATTCAGAAACCTTAGAACTGACATTTCTTTCTAGCTTTTCCTTTCAGTTACCACAGAAAAAGCGAACAAACAGAATAAAATTACTTTTGCCAAGAATGAGTACTGAATTGCAAACCTCAATACATTTTCTCCCTTATGTACATAATCAACAAGCCATTTGTTCTGCAGTAAAAGCTGCTTGATACGTTGCCTCAAAAGCACTACAAGAAAGGCTGATAACACTTTAGAGGCAGCAAGAACCGCACATGCTCAGTGCAGTTATCACCTAGGAAACAAATGATTGCATCTTATTTTTGGCATAAGGCTGTAGGTGTACGAACGATCTGAAATACGCTCCCACACAAGAGCTGAACTCACTCCTCATGATGCTGACGAGAGTACTGAGCGGAGCTGCTGGAAGCACCTCCTAGCGGTAGCCAGAGAACCACCCACGGGCACTAGACGCGGCATCAGGGCTCCTCGCCGCATGAATTCCCCAGGAACACGATGTTCTGGCCGGCATAATGCACCAGTCAGGCCAGGCAAACATAACAGGTTCTTTGGAGCTGAAGATCTCCGAATGAAATCTGTGAGGCATCAAGATGTAAAAGCGTTCAAATGGATTTTAATGAAAAAATTAATTTAAGTGCTCTTCAGATCTTGATGTAAATTGCCTCCGCAACACAGCATTACAGCAGGATGCTTAATAAATTGATAGATTTTAAGGCCAGAAGGGACCATTAAGATCATCTAACCTGATTGCTTTCATAGTACAGGTCAGACTCTCACCTGAAATCCTGTAAGTAAAGACCATAACTTTGGATTAAGCAAGAGCAGATCTTCCTGAAAGCTTTCCAAACTTAATTTAAAGAGTTTTAATAACAAACAATCCATTGCAAACCTAGATAAATTGTTTAATGGGATGTTATCATAACTCTTAAGGTTTTGCCTCTTATTTTTACTCTTCAGTGTCCAGATTTTTCCCCAGCATCGTTTTTCAAGTAAGCAGCTTGCAATATAATTGTGACCTACTTGGAAAGATCTTGACTGTGAAATCTTGAGCAGCCTTGACTATCACAAAGCATGTACATACAATTATCTTTCCATCTTTTTTCCTTCACCCTGAAGAGTCACCTTTATAAAATTCCTAGGACAGATAAGCATGTCCTTACCTTTGTTTTGTGGATCAGCACCATTCTTTCCATCTGTTGCATGTAAATACTTGCCATGAAAATGTAACTTTCAGGAAATAAAACTTTGGTTTGATCATGGTATCCTGAAAGGGGAATGTCTGGAAAACACTATAGGCATAAATTTATACAGAAACACATATTTTACACTGCTTTTCCACATGGACATGCTTACTGCATAGTAACAAAGAGGGAGTAACTCAAACATCAGGAAGAATGAGCTTCTGCTAGATTATTAATGCACCATATATTCCCTTACCCCATAGTACACAGTTACCTCCCTCTCCAGACAAGTCCTGAGCATAAAACCATGTTTCAGCCTGATCTTAATACACATATGTGCAACATCACAGACAGCAGAAAAGAACTCTTGTGATTTATACCCAGAAAGGAAATGAGAATGACCTCTTCTAGAGGGATGCACGTTAAAAGGAATGAAGTAGAAATGATGATTTCATTAAATCTGACAGGGTAATACAAATACATACCATTTAACAATCTAGTCTGCCACCACTATGGCTTGCAGCATTCATCCTCTCTGTACTGTGATGGTCCATCTGCTAGCATTAAGTTTTTCTTTTTGTCTGTACAGTGCCTGGCACAGCAAAGTCCATGGTTAGGGACACATGCATGTTATTACAGCAGAAATAAGAAATGCTAACCATAGTTCACTTCAGTGGGACGCAGTGAGCACATATGGTCTGTCCATATGGAACTGGTTTCAGGATGGGTTCCTTTATGTGCAGAACCTTATGGGTTCCTAGATAAAAAGATGAAACTTTCCATAAGGAAAATAAGTAGGGGGAAAAAAAAAAAAAGTAAAGCTGATGGCCAAAGACCATAATATTATTTTTCCTTTCAGATCTCAAGCTTTAAAAATAAAGAAAAAAATAGCCACAGAGAAATTAGAATCATGACTGCGTAGGTTTGAGTTGTCCATTAATTATGGATACCACTTTGTGTCACACAATAATATTAATATTATAGCCAGGATGTATGCTAATAGAATTAATAGTTAGAAGAAATGATCATATGTGAGGAGTCTGCTTCTAGTTTTAAGCAAAATGATGGATAATTCTATTTCAGTCTGATAATGTTTCACAGCTTATAAACTACTGCCTGGTAGGCCGAGGTTAAAACGATCATGTAAAAATTCCATGTCCTGAGAGATCTGTGAAATTTTTTCATCTTTACAAAGAAGAATGCTCACAAATCAATGTTAATTGCAACATTCATATTTCTGACTTAGTCAAATGCCTTTGAAGCTTGATGATACCAAGCTGAAATCAGCAAAGGGAATGTAGCAAGATGGAGTCAAGACAAGGATCAAGTGATAAGAAAGCAGAGCATTTCTAGAATGTAAGCCACCACTTTGGAAGACTGTCCATTGAAAGCAGCTGGACCTCCCTCCAAAACATCTGCTGCTTCAGTGCTGGGTCTGTGATAAAAGCCACCATAAAGTGAAGATAAAAGGTGGCATTTTTACTTGGACTGCAATGACTTCTTATGATGTCTGGCTGCAGGTTGAATAAGTGTGCAGGTAAATTTGAAGAAGCATAGGTGTATGGATCACAAACTGTCTCTGCAGCCCTTATTAGCATCACTGTGAATTTCTGTACATGCCTAAGGAAAGAACTGACCCCAGAAGTCCCATGTTAGGACTTAATTTACTCCTATAATAACTGGATTTTGTTCATTTTCATTTTGACATTCTGAAGCCACTGTTTACAGCAAACTATGCTATCCTTTCAGCTTTTTTCTTAAATGTAATTATGTTGTGTGTGTTTGACTAAAAGCAAGTCACACACATTATTTATTCCTCACTTAGATTTTTTTCCTAGTCCCTTGTCTACTAGTTGTTCAGTGAAATTATTCTGGAATTTCTGTCCTTTACATGCATCTTTCAGAGACTATCACTTTTTGAGTGTAATAGCCCCAGCACTGGCCACTCATTTCCTGCTCACACCCTGTTCAGCCCATATTCTAAGGAGAAGCTTACATGGGATACTTGGAAGGAAGAGCACATAAAAGACGCTACATATTTTGCATGTATGTGTGTTGTAATAAATTCAGGACTGCCCAAATATTTTTTATCAAGTTTTATAGTTATATTATTTGATTTCTTGTTTACTCTCTACCTTTGTAAGGGAAACGGATTGTAAAATGATTCCTCTACAGTAGCTGGACTTATAATATGTATTAAGTGAAATGACTTATTACACAGGCTACGATACCTTAAGATTGAAAGCATCATTTTTTAATTAAAGTGTCAGAACAGCTGGGATGATTTATAAGGACGATATAATGAAATTATTATTCTGAGATTTGTCTGTTTCTTGTAAATTTTGTCTACTGCTGGCATGTGTGTTAGGCACGTGGCATTTGTAGCATGGGTTTTCCAAGCATAGTTTCAGGGATTAATGCACAAAAAATTTAATGTATAAATCTCTGAAAATCAGATTAGTAGTATAAAATAAGAAGACCATTGTTAAAATAAAAAGATCAGATGGGCTTCCCAATGTGATAATTCTCTTTTGTAGGGCTCTGAAGATATAGCTCAGGTCTAAATGTGCTGTGCTTTACATGTAACACTGTGTTCAGATATATCTTCCCCAAGGGAGTCCTCCTGTGAGGCACAAGCTAAAAGCATTGAGGACATGGCCAAGCAGAAGGAAATTTTTGTACACAAATGGTGATACTTACTGATGCTTCAAAGCCACATGGGTAAATATATTCATCCTGCCTCATTTCCTTAAAGGTTTTCATGCCCTACTCTGAACCACTCTTTAATGCAGCCAAACTGTAGCTCAAGGTAGATGTAAACATGACATTCAACCTATGTTGGTATCACAATATACTTCCAAATGCCTGTTGAATACAGAGATTATTTTTCACTGTTTGTAAACATAGTTTTGTGACTGATTAGCTAAAAATTGCTATGACCTTATTTAGTAATATTCTGTTTCAGAACAGAACTCCTTGTTTAGGTATCACTACCAACGTATTGACACCGGAGCTGGGTGTCTAAACTTCTTCCACTTCTGCTGTGGAGATGTAGGGCAGGAGGTGCCTGTCTAAACATAGATACCTGCTGACATCTGAGATGCAAGGGGACATTTGAGACTGCACTGGGCTGGAAAGCAGTCTGAGAGGTAAAGGAGAGTTGCACCTCTTTGGGTTCTGAGGTGGGTAATTATTGCGCTATCATCAAGGCTCAGAAGTCACTAGCTGCCTGTGCATCAGTGACTGACTCCCTCCTAGCTGATGTGCCTGGTGGCACCTGGAGAGTTGACTCCCGCAGAAGATTCCTACAGCCCTGTTCAGCTGATCAGATAAAAGGCCTCTAGAGCCACTTGAGATGCCTGAGGCGATTTCATCAATTTTCTAGCTGCCTTGTCCAGAAGGTGCCAGTCTGCCTTGTGGTCTGTCTCCTAGACCTCTCCATCTGGAATGGCTCCAACAGCTATTCTATGTTCACAGACCTGAATTAAGTCCCTGTCTCACCTGTGATACCTACTTGGAGTTACCTTCTTGCAGGTATCTAAATTTATGCCTCTTAACTCTCTCAGATACAATTTGATTTTGAATTAGTTTCACCCTTTGTTTTATATTCTAAAAACTAAATTTACAAGGAAATGTCAAAATAAAGCTGCTTTCATTTGAAATTTATCAATTTATAAAACATTTTGCCCGTATGAGTTTTCCTCTTTTGCATATATGAGTTTTCCTCTTGTGTGTGTATTTGTTCTGAAGCCAGATTGAGTGTCTTCAGGTGTCTGGACAGATATTTAAAAGAAGAAAAAAAAAAGACCAGTTTTTAATTAATAAATATAGGTTTGATAACTTCAAACAAGAAACAAATTCAAACTGAAATTAGACAAAAGCATAAGAGGAAATTCAGACAGATGAAGATTTACTTGAGTAATTTTAATAAAATACATGGACTTTTCATTTAAAAATGGCATTTCAGTCTAACTTTCAATAAAATAAAGTAAAAGGATTAAAACCTTTAGATAAATCATGTGATAAACTCAAAATGGAATTAAGTGCTTGGATCTTTTTTTGTGAGGAACTGACATTCTGTTTCTTTTTCTTTTGATATACAGTGGGGGGTTTTTTATTTTCATTTTAGGAAAAGTGGAAGCAGAAAACAAAACTGAAGAAAGTTATTATTAGTAGTAGTAGTAGTAGTAGTAGTAGTATTAGTATTATTATTCAACCTCAAAATTTAACAGCTATTAAAGTAAGATCAAGAATGAGGACCCTTGGTGTTCTCTATATTGCTGTATTTTCAGATGAGAGTCTTTCTCCTTCCCATATTTTAATTGTATGTTACCCTCATACAATATATGCTGTAATATTAAAGAGACTCTGAAAATTTACTGATTTGAAATTTTAAAGAGTGACAATATTATTATTCTATCTCCTCTATTCTCAAGAAGCATATAGCAGCTTCAAAATCCTTCTTAGAAATCCTCAGTTATTGGCAAAAAATATAATTTTAAAAAAATATGACTAAGACTTTGTTTTATTTGCTGTCTAATGAAACTTTTGCATTTTGATTTTTTATTACAACCTACATATGTTCTATATCTTCCAAGTTTTATATTTTGTCCAAACACCATCTTTCACAACTTTATTTTTATTGTATTAAAATTTGAAATATTTTTATTTCTGCCAAAAATGTATCTTTAAACATGGATTTCCAATAACTGGAAAAACATAATTGTTAATAAAAGGCTTGAAACACTACATGAAGTTGACCAGTAGAAGAAGCAAACCTTCTGAAATACTAAATTATCATGACTTATCAAAATGCTAATTAGTTTCCAAGTTTCCTATGATTTTTTTTTTCACCTTTCACAATTCTTTTTATTCGGTTGTTTGTCAAAAGGGGCATAATAAGGGAAGTACAGATTATTCTGATATGTAACTATTATATTTGCTGTATTACGCAAGAACATGTTTATGTTTAACAATATATTTATACAAGAAAAGTAAATGTGCTGCAGATCCACTTTACAGTAAATAGTAAGATATAGATGCTTATAACGTGCAATTCAGATCATTGTGAGGTAGATGTCTGAAAAGGCCATATTGATTGCAACTAAAACTGTCCATTTCTCTACCTTGATTGTAAAAACCTGGAGTGACATACTCAGATACTGATTTCTGCAGTGCTGTTTTTACTTGGTAAAATTTGAAAGTGAAAAGTGTTTAACAAGTAGATACCCCAAAATCTGGGGCATTCAAAATTATTAGCCTTTAAGGAAAAGAAAAGGTGTTATTCATGCTTCTTTGTCAGAAAGAAGTGGGGAGAAATCAAGGAATGAAAATAACGTGCTGGAAGACTTTTCTTATAGAATTCAGCGTGAAAACCTTCAGCTGTAATTCTCAGAAAGGAAAATACTTTAAACAGCTCAGGCATGAATATCAGCTTGGCACACTCTGAGATATCCTCTTTGTTTGTTGTTTCCATAGAAATTCCATTCTAAAGTCAACTTATGTATAGACTCCTTTAGTCAAAATTGGATTTTTTTTTTTTAAATAATTCTGCTTTACATCTTCAATGCTGTTTTCCTAGAAAGAGACAAACACTCCATGCCATGTTCATACATATGGTAATGGTGAAGCTTTCTTTCCATTTGTAGGAAATATACTGTTCCCTGTTAGAAAGGCTACTTATCTCTTCATATTGTTTCTATTTCAGAAGGTTGTCTAAATATATAATGAAGATTGAAAAACAATTGGTGCTGCAGGAATCTGTCTTCTCTGATTTATCTGTACTTTGAAGTGTATGGGTGACATAGATCACATTTAAAAATAAAAGCATTTATCTAGTCTATTTCTTTGTAAGGGTGGTTTTGTAGAATTAACATAAACTTATCAGTACAGCTCAAAAATACATAGGCAAGTTCATTTTTGTGATAGATGCCTGTGAAAACTCAATGAGCAACTCATTTAGGGATGGTTTTATTTCTGTTGGTTTTAAGACAAGAAAATGTTTCAGTGAAGCTGAATACAATCCAGTGCCTTACTGTTGGGAGCACACGACATCTCTGGTGGGTTCAAGGATTGCTCAGGCTTACTCTGGCGAGGCAATGCACAGTAAAATGCAAGGTTAACATCACTTTCCATACATCTCACCCTGCTTCAGATGTCTGCATCTGGGCTGCTTACCTTGTCTTTTCTTTCTAGTGGTGGACAGAAACTGACACCTTCTCAAAGTGATGAAACTGAACTATCATGGTCATCTGTTTCAGGGTGAAATGACTGGACTCATAGCTGCTGGCACTTTCTCTGAGGGAATTCTACTGCTGCTGGCTCAGATCGGGACAGCTGAAGTTAGGGCAGATGAGTTCCACTTGAATTTTCCTTCTTGAAAACTGGATTTAAGGCAGGTGGTTTTCACTTGGATTTTCATTCATTTGTATTCACTCCTTTATCACATCTGCTGTATAAAACCCTTCATGTATTATGCACTGTCTTGCTATTGGCAGGAAGCAGAGCAGCAAGAATTTCAGAATCTTTCAGACATGAGTAAATACAAGTATGTTTAGGTTGCACATAAAAGAATAAAGAAAGATGCAATTCAACAGTCAAACATAAAAGACTTGATAAGATAACACATGCAATGTAGACCACATTTCATCAAATTTTAGATTTCCACAATGAGGATATTGTACATCTAAGTAACTCAAGCCTCATAATAATAAATGGAAAGGAATAACTATTTTATTTGCACTATTTTAGGTATTTGCTTTGCTTTAGGATGAGGTAATTTACATCTTAAAATTTTCTGATTCACAAAATTTTAGAATGGTTGAGGTTGGAAGGGGCCTCTTGAGGTCTCCTGATCCAACTGCCCTGCTAAAGTAAGGACACCTAGAGCCAGTTGGCCAGGATCATCTCCAGGTTGCTTTTAAATTTCCCCAAGGATGGAGACTTCACAGCCTCCCTTACCAACCTGTTCCAGTGCTCAGTCACCTTCACAGCAATGTGTTTCCTGATGTTGAGGGGAAACCTCCAGTGCTTCAGTTTGTGCCCATGGCCTCTTGTCCTAGCATTGGACACCACTGAAAAATCCCTCCTCCATCTTCTTTGTACTCCCATGGGCTCATTAAATCCCTTTCTGCAACTAGGCAAAAGAGAGGGGCATCATCCACCCGCCACGTTTATGGGCAAAAACCAGATTCAAAGTGAGATAATACCTAAATTTATTACAAACAGGATAAAAGCTAAGCTAAATAGTGAGGAAAAAAACAGTCTTAAAACACACACCACACATACACACTTTCCCCCACCCCTCCTTCTGTCCACTCATCCATGGGGTGCAGTAAAGGTTGAGTCCCTGCACCCGAATGGGCCTCCATGGGTTGCAGGGGGACATCCTGCTTCACCACGGTTTACAGGGGACCACAACTGAGTCCATCCCCTGCTCCGTGGGGTCCGTCTCACAGGAGACAGTCTTTAATAGACTTCTCCAATGTGAGCCACCCCTCGGACAGCAGCTCTTCCATATTTGCTGTCCCGAGGGCCACAGCTCTCACTCTGGTAAAACCTACTCCAGCGTGGGTCTGCATCTCCAGGGGTCCACAGATCTCCTGCTCCAGCGTGGGTCTGCCTCACCACGGGTCCACAGGTCTCCTTTCAAGCATCCACTGCCCCAGCACAGGCTCCTCCATGGGCTGCAGGGGTTTTAGCTCTGAGTCCTTCCCCTGCTCCATGAGGTACCTCCTCCCCCTCCTCGCTTTTGCAGCGACCTTGATGTCTGCCTGTTATCCCCTGTTCTCGTTCCCTGGAATTTCTTCTGTGCAACAACCCTCCAATTCTTAAATATGTTATCACAGAGGTGTTACTGTGATCTCTAATTGTCTCGGCCCTGGCCAGGAGCCGGATGTCCCTCCTGAGGCCAAGTGTCATCGGCTCCTATGGGACAGGGGAAGCTTCTAGCAGCTTCTAACAGAAACCACCTCTGCAGCCCCTCTCCCAGTACAAAAAAAAACAGAAACCCAGGACGCGTCCCTGCAGGCATTTATATACATTGATGAGATCGCCCCTGCACCTTCTCTTCTCCAGGCTAAACAGTCACAGCTCTTTCGGGCTATCCTTTTACGAGAGATGCTCCAGTCCCTTCAATGCCTTCTTGACCCTTTACTGAACTATCTCAAGTATATCCCAGTCTCTTTTGTAGTTAGAAGTCCAGATGTGACCTGAGCAGTGCCAAGAAGAAGGGAAGAATACTCTGGTAAATTCCTTCCAATTGGTTGTCTCCAAAAACTCTAATCTTCTGTAAGTTTCTCTCCAAAACTGGAAATAAGTCCCCCTGAGTAGTTCTGATTTTTGATTAGAAGAATTCAACATGTAGAGTGAACTTTCCACCGACAACAATGACAGCATCTATATCCTTTTCTTTGGAAGAACTTTTTCTTCATCATAGTTTAGAGCACCAATGAAGACAAGTGGCTCTCCTGTACATAGAACAAAGACAACTTGTTGACTGAATAAAAAGTGAGATAACACATGCTGGCAATATGATAATTTCATATGTGACATGAACCTGATTTAACTCTGGAGGTAAACTAAATGAGAAGATGGAGAAAGTGGAATGGTACTGCAGTCAGCTCTCTTCTGCATTATGTTCGTGGAAATTAAATTTTGCTATTGTTAGTTTTGATACAAATTCTCAAACACTTTAAAAATAGGTTCTGTGTGGCCTTGTCTCAGGCTGCTTTGTCTCTGTCAACCTCATTTTCTTTGCCTGTGAATTAAGGCAAAATACTTAATTATATGTCATACCAATACATTAAACATTTGCAGTTCTCTGGAGGTCAGTTCTCTGGAGCCCAAGATGTTCCACATAGAAACATACTGTTCCCACTGAAATCAAATGCATGCAAGAACATTTTAAAAAATAATAATAATAAAAAAAAAATCCATGAAAGTAACTCACCTGTCACCCAAATAGCAAGGCTGAAGTCCACCAGTTTTTAAGCACTGAAATAGAAAACAGGAGATTTGCCCCCATGAAATGAAGACATTCACAAAAGTAGAGCAGAACTGACACTTACTTCTAGTTCTGAGAGATCCCAAAATATCAGACCTAGAAAACTTGAGACATCACTCCGTATAGAAAAGCTACAGGCAAATGTTTTTAGGAATTTCTGAGCTCTGCATCTTTCCATAGGGGAATCTGACATCAGCTCATGGCATTAAGGCAGTGTTTGCTTTTAAGCAGTATGTGCAAAATAATAATAAAATACTTTTAAAAAACAGACTCCTCAAGAAGAAATCCATACAGAAGGGGTTGAAGTCCATTCTCTTCATTGGTATTTGCTTATTTTTGGTGTAAGGGGCAATTAAGATTATCATATGCATGTTGTCAGTAATTTTCACGCTATGACCCACTTTCAGTCCTTATCTCACACTGTCCTCATCACTCTTTAGCGTTGAAGACATCTTTGGTCATGCTGGTAGGCACGTGCTACCAGGATGCACAATATTTTTCTGCAGTTTCCATGTGTTTAAAGTGCATTTTACCTAATATAATGTTAAATTCAGCTTTGGTTTTTGTGTGTGGAAGATCAAGTACAAAATAAATTTGGCTATAGTTAATGCCAGATCACATTAAAATTTATTAACATACACAAAACTTCCAGCAAAACCTTTTTTGTGCCTGCCAATGAATTTACTTGAAAAGTGTAGAAATTAATTTTTGGTGTGTCAGTCCATGGTGTGTGAAATCCCAACTCTGAATCAGTGTAAGTTGTCACACACATACAAATAATGAAATCTGTGAATTTATAATGTAGATAAACATTCCTTGTAGGGAGATAGGCACGTTGTGCTTATTATAGCAGAAGATGAGCAAGTGGGTGACAAAAGATCTTGGCACAAGCATGAGAGTTTCAAATATTTTTATATGTTCTTATAAAAATGGAAGGAGTTGTATAAAGTTCCCTTTGGAAACTCACTCAGAAGTATCTGATTCTCCAGCCTCCCAAGTGATCTGCCAAATCCCTGCGCTCAGAACCCAGTCAGGCCACTGCTTCTGAAATTAGCCTTACCACTCCAGACCTTTGAAATTTTTACTGGATTTGTTGTTTTGCTGAAACTGTACTTTGAGAAAAAAACCTGTAATGATAAAATTGCATAGGCCAAGTCCATTTCATTTGACTAGGGGCAACTTAAAAATAATTTAAACATTTTAGTCGCAAGAATCTCTTACATTTATGTCAGAAATGTTAAACATATTTCTTCTTAAGCAAACCTCTTTAGTTTGTCTTATTTAATACTTTAGTACCCTGCACAACTGATGCGTCACTTGCTTTCTAATCTATTTATTTTTGGTATATACATGTTTGTTCCCTGGCTTGGGGAGAAGAAAGGACTTCCAGGAACACAATTTGCCATCCATTTCTTGCAAGTGTCTTTCTAGTTGCATTAAACCTCCCAGAACATATAAATGGTGCACACATATTGTTTACAATATCCACGTGAATAACCTCAAAGAAATCTGGTTACCCACAAAATTATTAGGTTTTTTCTTCCAGCTCTTTGCTTTTTCTTCTGAAAAGTTGAAATCAGACCTAGTTTTTTAATTTGTAAAATAAAACCCAAATCTTCATGTCTTCTTTTCTAATTACTCTGGGAATTTTGCTGTTGAGTGTCAAGGAGATACACGCTGTGCTATTTGCACCTCTGTGCAGCAGAGACCAGATGCCTGGTGACATCTGTGCTAAACGTACCACTGGCTGCAATTGGGCAGTATTTAATCTGCTTTTGTCATAGGAATGATCAAACTAAGGGATCATATTGTCCATTATCCTGCCCCATCAATGGCCCATGGCAGATGGACTAGGGATCTGGGAAAAGAACCAACCTGTAGCGACACTTCCCTGGAGTGATCTTCCGTCCTCAAGGAATTAAGAGTTCAGAGACTAGTAGCCAGAGATGGTGCTTTCATATTCTATGATTCTGTGACTTATTTTTTCCAAATTTTATCTCCTCAGTTTTTGAACTTATCAAAATTTTCAACTACAATGAATCTAGCAGCTTAATTATGACTTGTAGGAAGGAAAAAGCCTCTTTCCTTGCTTCAAACATGCTGCAGCCTAGTGGCAAAAAAAAAAATTAAGGAGAACAATGAGAAAAATCTCTCATAATTCACCTTATCTTTGTTACTCAAAACTGTCAGCTATTATCAGAATCATTGTGCATTACATTATATTACATTACAAGGATTTTTTCCCCTATTTTCCCAGCTGCCTAATGTCTTACCAAAACAGTTTGTTCTTTATTCAGAGAGTTTGCAGTCTGAGTAACTGAGTTTCTTATCCACTATTTGCATTGAAGTGAAACTGAATGTCAAGGTCTTATTTCTATATTTATTTAGCTGTGGATTAATTAGTGAAGTTCTACAGAGAAAGTAAAATTCAGTACAATTCGATTGTTCATTACAGTCATTATTTGGAAGGTAAGGGGAGCAAATCAGAGACTACATATAATATATTTGAGTCTTTTGTGCAGCTGGGCCTTTGAGTGTTGTCAGACAGTTATGGAAGGTTAATAAGATTTTTTCAATTCTAAACAATGTATGTTTTTTTCCCTTATCTTTCATAGGTTGTAGGGAGTTTAAATTAATGGAAACCTGAGTGGAGCTATTATAATTGCCGACTTTATTATCTGCATTTTCTCCATGCAATGATCTCGGACTGAAGAGCCACGTGATCTCCCCTCTGTAGAGTGGGGAAAGCAGAAAGGAGACACACATCATTTCCCTGTGGGCCTGTTGGACTTGCACATTGTCTTTTTCTTGCCCATTCCAGCACAGGAGGCCCCCTGCTTGAAAATCTCACAATAATAAACAGATATGCAAGTAACAATCTGAGATTTAGGGAACACTTGCTTTCCACAGCTTTCCTTCTCCCATTGTGTGTAATGGAAAATGTCTGCATATCGTATATTGTCATCTCTGTCAACCTGGTTTTATCTGATTTGCTCCTTCTACCAGAGTTAGCAAGATAAGGAAGTGGAAGCAAAAGCTGTAGACTTTAGGCACTCATTAGCAATAATTGTCATAAAGTTTAAGGGATTATCTGAGGTATCTGGAAGTCTAGCCAGCTAAGCTGCTTTTCAAACCCAAGGGAGGTAAAGCTTGCTGCAGGTTATATAGTATTCAGAGGAGAATCTGAATGCAGCATATGATATTAATTTCTTCTGTACGTATTTTCTTTCTGCTAGATCTGAACACAATCATATTTTTGGTGGGTTTTTTTTTTTTTTTTTTCATTTTAAAAGATATTCTGTAGATACCTAAATTCAGGATCTTTTGCCATCCACAAAGTTTTTATTCACCTCAGCAAATCTCTTTGATACACTTCAGAGCAACTGTAGTATACTCCTCACCATTTTTGAGTATTCAAAGGAATTTTTGGTAGTATGTGGAGAGGACCAATTTTAGAATAAAATAAAGTGGTTAACTTTAAGAGAAAAACATAGATTTGAACTGCTTATCTGATGTACAAGTGCCCCTTCTATCTACAAGAAAAGTCAAGGTTTCATGGAAACCTAGATGCTCTTGCCCAGAGGAGGTTATGAGGTGACGTCAGCCTTTGAGAGTCCCATCTGGTTTATATACATGTACCTATCCTGACTGTCTACCATTAATGGTACCACTCTGGCCTCCAATCAGGAGGCATGGAGACACACCATCCAAAATACTGTTGATTCCTTTGAGAACGCACGCAGAATCAGTCTCGAGGAGAAAAGACAACGCAGAAAGAACCGTGCCTCACCAACACTGCCTATGGAGACTTTCTGCTGTGCCTTTTGCAACTGGCCTTGCCTATCTTGCATTGGCCTTTTTAGCCATCAGCGCGCTTGCAGCAAGCGTGGGTAGAGCCCTTCCCACATCTTCGTTCACGAAGCCTAGCCAAGAAAGAACAAAAAAATGTCCCAATTGATTCTCTCATTCCTTTTCCAAATTTAGGTTTTTGACACTGAAAAGCCATGTTTGCCTTACCATCAGTTGCTGCCGAGACCTGCTCTGCGCTAAATCCTTTTTAATACACTGTTTGATTATCTGTTTTCCAAAGCATGCATTCACAGAAAGCCAACACACAGCTACCAGGGGCTTTTATTGTTTCTCTTTCTCTGCAGAGCTGGGTAAGTGGAGCAGGGCAAGTCTGTGAGAAGGATCTAGAGGCACTTATTCAACACAGCTTGTTCTGAAGATAAGCCCAGCACAGTTGACAGCCCAGGAGGAAGCTTCCCCCAGTCAACTGCAGAGACCTCAGTTTGTCAGAGAACACTGGAAAGGAGGAGGAAGAGTATGAGGGTTTAGCTACACAGCAGTTTAAGACCCAACTGTGGGGCACCTGCCATGAGTGCAAAGGATGCAGCTTTAAAATATGGGGGAGCCAGTGCAAGAGACCTCCAACAGAGGAAAAACTGTCCTTGCCTTTCCTCTAGTGGTTTCCTCCACTAGTGTTGCACATGTTAAGAGTGATTGTCTGACCCCTCATCAGGGATATTCCTCTTGGAAAACAAACACAGCATTAACCCAGTGAAAACATGAATAATTTCCTTATTCATTGCTGAAAAACTTTCTGTGCTTTCAACTGCAGCGAGCTGTTAGATGAGACAGGGATTTCCCAAACCAGCACACTATTACCTGCCTAGTGAAACCTGGGCTCTGGCCTGCTCTCAAGGCCAAATGCATGTATCAGCCACACAGTACTTGGAAATCATATGCTACTTTTCATCTGAAAGGTGACAGGTAAGCATTCAGAACCAATCACCAAAATTTCCACTCTGCCCAGCATGCTCCAAAAAGACAGAAGTTAGGCTGTCTTTTAGCAGAGCTGAAGTGTAAGTGGAGTGAAACACAACTGTAGAAAATACTGCCTCAGCCTCCCCCTCAGATGTTGTCCTGTCACCAAGACTGGCAGGTATCAGGGGAGTTTTGTGTCATCTACCTAAAACATCTACCATCAAAACCTAAACCACGTAGACTTTAGATTGATAAGTTGGTGACTACTTTCATATTATCTTCAGTCCATAATGGGGGGGGAGGGGGAAACTGCCCTTTGCTGTTGTTTTTATACTTTCATTGATATGATTACATCACCACCTCTTGTTCTTTGCTTTGGACTTTTTTTCTTACTTCTAAAAGTTGTCTGTAATATTTAGCCTGTGTTTTCAGACTAGTTTGAATACCTATTTTCTGGTGTACTAAGTCTGTCTCTAGTCTCCTAATATTAGATCAAAAATAACATGGCCACACGATAAAAGCATTGATCCAGTAAAATTCACTGGTTCAATGTTGTTAAAATGAATAGCTTAAGTTTGCGCCAGCAGGCTTTCTGAGCAATCAAATATAATCTGTCCACACTTTTATGTTTTCACTAGAACAAAAAATATGAACCATAATCTCCATAAAACAATAGCACTTGTGGTCCTGTGTTCTCTTAGTGATTCAACAATGATGAGACTGGGAATGTGAGCAGGAATCAGGTTATATTAGGATCAGAAAGTGGGTTGTCTTGCTAATGCAAAGCTTGTTCTTCATAACTGTGATAACACAACTTTAGCTTGGGAAACCAACTACATCTGTGATTTTTTTCTGCACAAGTACAGCGCTAAGGCTGACTGAGCTGAGAGGAGTGCTTTGAATTGCTACACAACTGGACCTTGCTTGATTTTAGAACAAGGGACACAGCATCCCATTCATCACTGAATACACCCATGGTTAAATCCTGCAGACCATCAGCTGTGTTGACTGCGTGTTAGGTGGGCTAGTCCTAAGTTAAAAGTTGGTTATTTACAACATTCAGAATTACTTTTGAGCCTGGGGTTCTCTTTCTTTCATACATCCAAATGGGTCTTCAAAGCTTATTTTCAAATATCATACTAAGAGGTGTGGAAATCTTTGCCTTGGGCTAAAAAGCTTGTGGGATTTTCTGGTTTGCTTCTGAGTAAAGAACAACAACCAGTAAGAGTGAACTTCTTACTTTCTAATAAGAAACTTGGGGGTTTTTTTCCACCTAAGGATAAAAAGTTGATTATAAATAAAAATTGAATATTTTTCTCTTCCTTGTTTAAATGCCTCTTAATGACAAGCCGAGCTTTTCTTAATCTTACACATCCCATTTATCAGTAACTGGAAGACAGATTTTTTAATTCTAGTTTCAGCCACAATGTAGTATCTATGACATGTGTCCTTACCCTACATCCATACCTGTTTTCTTTTTTTCTGGTGTCTGGGAGCCAGATTTGGTCCTCTGGAAAACCACTGAAAAGTCTCATAGCTCCATATGGAACATGGGGAAAGGGAAATAAATGAAGTTTTGTCATTCTGCTACAGGAAATAAGACTTCAGCAGGAGCTCGGAAAACATCGGAAGCCAGGTGTCTTATGAAGTGCATAATAATGCTGATGTTGAACAGGAATTAACAGGAAAGGATCAGAGAGTACAATCTGAGTCTACTGGTTTGTCAGACTGAATTTCCTGGCTGGTTAAAAGACTGTCTTGCCTTCCATTTTTCAGTGTTCTCTAATTGTCAATTGTACTTATCCATATCAATAATCATAATTTTTTCTCTTTTACTCTTGACAGTTATTTCCACTGGTAACTGAGAAGCACCAGCTTTTTCTATTGACCCTTTGTTTCTTCACAGTTTTATGCCTCACTTTTAAAATAATCATAGTTAAAAATTATTCGTCATTTTTCTGTCCCAAATTTCTTTATTCTCCCACTCAACATAGACAACTAGACCTAAAATCCCCATAGAATTCCTAAAAAATTATTAATAGGCAATATTGGGAGATACTTTCTTCATAGTGTCATCTAGCTATCAGAATTTTTAAAAACCTATTGATATTACTTGATTTGATTGTTTCAGTATCAGCAGCCCAGGAAGGAAATTTTCTGTGACATTTTACAAAAGACAAGATTTTTTGAATATCAGCCCACTCAGATCTGAAAAGACCAAAAGCTGATTTTATGAGGTAATATGAACCCCCATTCAATACCATTGTTTTTTATTTGGAATGTTTATTTTCTTTTTACACAACCACATCAGAAAGCCACAAGCTGTGTCTATGTGTAATTTGGTTTGGCATTGCAGTGTAGTGTTGAAAATCTGATCCTAATGCCACAAGCAAGCCAGCAAGTGGGCTTCAGATAGTCTTCTCACTATTCTATCTGGGAGTTTTCCTTCTAATAACTATTGACGTCTCTATAAAGCACTTATCAGCCTTTTAATGAAAATATAAGTTAGTTTTTAAATACTGCAATTTCTGTGCTACTCTACTAGATTGAAACCAATAGGGACATACAACAGAACCTCACGTTAGTTTGTGGTTAAAAGTTGTCTCCATAATACCCTACTGTTAAGTGATTCATGATCATTTATGTTTTGTAATCAAGTAAAGCTGCATAATATGGCCACTAAACCCCTGTATTTCATGTACTTCGTTGTCCTGGGTTTCTGTAGCTGAATTTTTTTTTTTTTTTTTTTTTTTTTTTTTTTTTTTTTTTTTTTTTTTTTTTTTTTGGGG